>CM052158.1:11562247-11633657 GCA_028455555.1 Augochlorella aurata | reverse complement strand
GTTCCTAGTTTCTCGAATAGTCGCAGGTGCGTCGCAGTGTTATGGATTAATAGACAGAGTCTATTGTGATCCTTAGCCCTGAACGCCTGAACGTACACGGTCTATTTATAATCGAACGAAGCGTTGAACGCTGCAGCACGTTGAGCCCGATAATTCCGTTCACAGGGACTCTCGTCGACGTTGCACGACGCTGGGATGTTCGTCAATATCCCATGGATCAGCCTGGTCAACGTGATGAACAGCAAAGCGATCCTGAACATCTCCGTTCACGATTACTTCTGGGGCTACGATGACAAACTGATCCATTTCGCGAGCACCGTCGTCCCGAATTTCATCGACTTCCCGAAATTCGGCCTGCTCGACAGGGTAAGTACCCGATATTCCAAAAAGCTTTTAGAAATTCTACAGATTCCGATCTCTTCTCTGCCAAGAATTATTCTGCTATTAACACGTTCATCGCTACGTCACCCAAATATGGGTGACACTAATTTTTTAACAATTTTGAAAACTTATTTTCATTTTAATACATCCGAACAAACTGAATTCGACTAGGATGTTTCGAAAGAGTTCCAATTCCATCCCCTATGATCAATTTTAACTTTCTAATTTCGCTTTAATTCATTAAATTGCTTTGATTTTGTGAACATTTTGGTGGTCGATTGTTGGCGACGAACGTGTTAATCATAGTAATTATCTTTCACCTCGCGACACCGGATAAAAATAGTCGAGAAGCGCCAACAAGTTTGCTTCGTTAACTAACAATCGCGCAACTCATTGAGCAAAGAAAGAACCACTTGGTTTGTCTAGTTACAAGCACCCGTTGACGGTCATACACGTTTCTCGATTGTCTGAAGATACATAAAAAATCGTAACAGTACACAAGTATTTCGTGTTAATTATTTTCTGCGAAGCGTACCATTTAATGTATTTTGCTTCAAGATATATATATAATAAACTTCAAAATATATATTGTAGCAAAATAGTATTTTGCTACAACGCTCGCATTAATTTCTGTTTCACTTTTCATCAAAGACGCACAGCATATCCAATTACCATGGAATCGTGCAGCTCCCAGTGCACCTTCCTGTTAATTCCTCTCCTCGGTACATTGTTCGTCGAAGTAACGATCTTTTTACGGCGATTCGCGTATTCATCGAGTTAGAAAAACGACTTGAAAATACGACGAGACTACGTGGAAACTTTTGCATGCGTCGAGTGCATGCGATTTGTGACATATTTGTCATTCGTCGTTGCTATTGACAGCGTGAATAACTGGTAGTTTCGTTAACACGCGAGTCGATTACATTGTGGAGACATGCACCTCTGCAATTGCTGTGGAACCCGACGTGAACACTGATTTCGCGTGCACTAACCTGTTGCGCTACGATATCGTAGCTGCATTAGCTGCATCGATTAACTCGTTAATAGATGTGAACGTCTACATTGTGTCTGAAACACTGTAGTCGACTATATTCGTAGTCTTCGTAACAATCACTATATATTATTATTTATTATATATATTATTATTATTCATTATATATATATTATTATTTATTATATATATATTATTACGTTCTATGATATATTATTATTATCTTTTATTATTTCTTTTTTACCCCTGCATCAAAGCTTCCGAACCTTTTTATTTTCTTCCCTCGTAATTCTATAACCAATGGCCAACTTCGCGTATATATTCAATAAATAAATAAATAAATGAATAAATGAATTATCGAATTAGACATTCGATGGAAAAATAAGAGAAAGCTCGCGGGCGAGCCTCGTTCGCGCTATGCGGATCGTTAGCGCACGTTGCTGTCGCGACAGTTAGTATTGCGTACGAGCGTCGACGTTCGAGAACATTCAGGGGAAAAAGAATCGGCGGAACAGAAAAATAGTATACCGGTTATTGACACAACCGACTAACCTTGTCCATGCATGAATCGACCAAATCATTTGAAGTTTCCTGCTGCTACACGTCGCTTATATTTTTGCGCGCGGATCGTACTAGTACCGATCGATCGGATCGATCGATGTTGCACAGAGAAACGCAATTTCTAGCGACGCAGGTGAGATGATGAGGAACCAACCCCTTCATTCATTGTGCCAGGTATCTACATAAATCATTGGCAAACTGCACGGCTGATCCGTATTTACCCTACTTCAACCGGTGCTTGCATGTGTATCCTCCTTAATGGCCAGATTTTTGTTGCTTATGCTTCAAAGAACACTTTTATCGTGTCCTTTATTTAGATTGTTCCTTTTTTTAGTGTCTCTCCTGATTTATCCTTTTTATTTTGCTCTCTTTATATTGTCCTCCTTATTTCGTCCTTTATGCTGTGCCTCATTTTGCGATCGGTTTCATTTTATCCAGCATTTCGTGGACAATTATTATATATTTCGTCGATGCGCTATTTCATGTACTTGCCGAAGTACCGTGTACTACGGGCGCCCCCGGACAAGATACAAAAGACTGGTAAAACTAGTTTCGTACACTGGAAAAATCTTCTTGCGCGTCTCGAAACCGGTAACATTGAAGCTACTCTGCAACGGCAAGCGAATAAGATCAACAATCGCGAGTCATTGCCGACTGACAGAAACTTTATAAAACGCACGCGTGTACGCGACCCTCGCGTGCATTGCGTAAATACATTAACTTTATTCTTTGTCTACAATGTAGCAAACTAAATGTTTGATTTGTATCGGATGAATTAAACATATTTTTCCGGAAATAACTGGACTGAGAATTCTCCATGCCGAGAAAATCTTGTCGCGCAATGATTTTCCAGATGCGAAATCTCGAGAAAAATTGCACGCTTGCGGATTTCTCATTAAACGAATTATTATTATTAAAGCCGTGTAGCATTTGCGAATATCTGTACCGCGAAGCTGGAGCATTATTAAAACATCGCGGACTTTTTGCGGCGCCTGTATAATGAACGCGACGAAGAATAATAAACCCTGAGTTCAGTCGCTAACAGTATCGAACTGTAGGCGGTGTTTGCGATTAGTATTCCTAGTCGTTGATCCTTTCACTGTTTTGCATACGGTTTCAGAGTTCACGGGGTTAGCGTCTACGACTTCTGAACGCGCAGAAGGCAATTATGACAGAGGGACACGCGCACGCCGTGAATTGAACAGGCCAGTGTCGAGTGACAAAACGAATTTGCGAACGAAATTGATCGTTTTACTAGGAATTAGCCGACACCTAATTGGTAGAGAACCGATCGCCGTCGATTTCTGACGACGGGATTCCTGAGCCTGTTGCTCGATTTCTTGCGCTCTTTTCCTGCTGTTACAAGAAATAACGAGTCGAAAGGAACTGTTAATGAAAGTTCTGTGTCATATACCCGAAGCTGCCGGCCGGTCGCGTGTCGTTTTCGTGATCTGGTTCGCACAATTGCGGTCGCTTACAATCATTTCCATTTGAAATCTTTTTAGACTCTCCTATTAATCATTTTCCAAGCGGAGAATAATATTTTTTATGCAAATCGGAAGTTATATTTTTGTCATATACTTCAGGGACAATGAAACAGCGTTCTGAAATTTTTCTAGAGCTTTTGAAAGGTCCCTTGGTGAAGATAGTAAATAATTGAAGAAAGGAGCTTTGAGAATTTTTGAATAGTAAAGACAGTTTATAACTTATATATATATTATATTAAATATATGGTTGTTATACCCAGCGAATTCCAATAAGAAGTCTCTTGATAAAAATAAAAGGTATTTAGGGATTGATGTACAGTTTCATAATCGCGAAAATCTCGATTAAACGTCGGTCGAGAGTGGTACACCATTAGCGTGTCTGATCATTATTTGTCGCTTCTACTTGCAGTTAGCGGGATAGCGTGCCTGTAATTCATTCTCGAAGCTGTTCTGCATAAGAAACGATTTGTTGCATGCTTTCGTGCTATTCTTACGTCGTTTTCGATCGCGAGAAAAGAAATTACACAAAGATTTATTCGATCCTTGTACTCGGCGTACGTACTATAAAATATTCTACTATTCATTGCCGACTGAACGGGTGCAACTGACTCATTCATGTATTTATTCTCAATGACTACGGTGTCAAGTACGATCCTCTTGTTTATGAACCGTTTCCTGGCATTCGCAATTTCTTCTGGGAAAACGAGGAAAAGACGACAGTAGCCTAAATGCTCTAGAAGACTGTTAAACGATTTAACATGTTATGTAATTTGTAATTGCGGTGTGATTCGATCGGTTTCAATGTTAATTAAAATTGCTGAAAATGATTTCCACCTGAATCAAGCTTTATGGAACTCGTATTTGTGTGTTGACCTAATATATAACCAACTAGACTTGTCGGTAACACTGCTGGTTTGTAGAACAAGCGACAGTACCGTTCAAAAGTCTAACATCGCTCATTCAAGGAGAAGTGAAACTGAATACTTCAGTAGAAAAAGTCTGAATAAATGTTTAAGCTTTTTCGTGTCATAAATAGTTTGGCAATACTACCGGCCGTAAAAGATGCAATAAAACCAATGCAAGATACCGAGGCACGACGGGTCATTAATACTAGCGATCAGTATCACTAGCCAGCTACATAAAAAATATACACACGTATACTTGCAATACCTGTTTGCTGTTAGAAATTTTTCAAGGCGACGAAAGCCTAATGTCGCCGAATTATAGTCGCGAGGTTGCTAATTCTGCGAAATCATAGCATTCACAATTGTCTGGCACAACCGGAACGGTTACAACACTGATTTAAATTAGCCGCGATAGAATCGGAACGAAATCGAGCGTTTCACGGTATCCAGAAATAGATAATGGCCAAATTTTTACCCTTGATGAACGTATAAACGGCATAACTGTCTTCTTTTGCAATGAAGTATAATCTCTACTGAACTGTCCCGCTTGTAAACAGGATCATAAAAATTACTATTTGCATAAACGTCTATAATCCAGTTCTGTCACAGATTCTCCTAGCTCGTTCCGGTTAACATCATAAAACTTTGATCAATGCTTCTATTACTTTATGTATAACTTTAGTCCTTAATACTGTTCCAAAATCCGGACATGTGCAAGATCGTGTCTTCTTTTGCACAGATGTACGACGAAGGAGAGAACATTGTGTTGATGAACATCGGCAAAAATGAGAACATGACCGACGAGGAAGGGCGGTACCTCAGCATCGAATCTTACAATCACAGCCCGGGAATGTCCCAATGGGGATTCCAGAAAACTGAAGGAAACGAGACGTCGCCACAGTAAGAATCATTGCAGTACGGTAATAAAATCTGCTTCGCGGCGAAGAAAGTCCTAACATTCCAACTAGCCAAGTAAATCGTTCTATGAACAAGGAGCCAAGCTATTCCAGAAGCCAAGAACTTGAATCAGGACATCTCAGAATCAAGGGACCCAAATTTAGAATAAACCGACTCCAAATGGACACGCCTACGATCAAAGAATGACGATTAAACAGCGAAATTAAAACGTATATTTCAAATAATGCGATAATGAAAACTTAGCTTGAGTTTAGATTGACTCTAAACTTGGAATTTGTGGAATTTCAAGATGGGTCTGTAAACCTAATAGTCACTCTCGGATGAATTTGCTTGGAGTCCCTCGATCTTTCCTGATTCAAGTTTTTTGATTCTATCATCCTATTCAAACCTCTAAGTAGAAAATTCGGATCCTACAAAGTGGTCAATGCCTGCAAAAGAAGAAAATGATAGTTTTATACCTAGTTTGCCTTGCTAAGTGACAAATAGACTAAAGTAAAGAGTGTTATTCATTTTGGGGTGATAACTGATTTTCTTCCGTCAGTAACACGATTTGCAATAGCATCAAAGGATGCACCGAGGGAGAACTGTTCCCAACGAATCTGGATAAACACGCAGTGTTCAGAGTGTTCAGGAAAGCATTCTGCAGAGCGATTCCGATCGTGTTCAAGGAGCAACTGCAGCTGGAAAGCGGTCTGGAAGGATATCTGTACAGCGTATCCGACGATTTCCTAGACCCGCCGGACATGAATCCCGACAACAAGTGTTTCTGCAAAAAGGAGTCTCAGTGCCTCAAAAAAGGACTCTCGGACATGACGCCGTGTTACTACCGTACGTACAATTTTCTATAAAGTAAATCCCAATAATTCCTACCCTATACCGCTCGATTAATTTCCATTCTACTACCTCTACGGGGCTTTAGAGAAGAGAATAAGAACTCACCGTTCGTTGATTTCCTGGAAGTCACCATCTAGTTCTCGCCAGATTCACCGGGGAAATGCACGACAGCCGGCGGCCTGCAACACGAAATGTCGAAGTTTGAACTTTCGCAATGCAGATCGCTGCGACATTAAAGATCTGACATTCTCGAGAAATGATTTACGCGAAAAATCACATTCACGTACAAAAGACCTTTGATTAATTCTTTGTTATCTAATAATATTGAACAATGTCTTATTTCTCTTGTCGCATCAAGATAAGCTTATGTTCTTTCTTTTTTAAAGTATCTTTAATTCCCCATCGTTGCCGATGGGAACACAACAACAGTTATTTTTGATAATCTTTATCGATTATCTGTTAACGCTATGCTCACGGGACAGTGTAAAAGCAACTATTTCATACTACTTTATACAAGTAGATTACATCGAAGGGTCCCGTAAACCTAGTATTAATATCGAATGAAATTAGGTAATCGCACGATTTAATTGTTTTGTCAAGGTATCCCAGCAGCCATGTCTCTGCCGCACTTCCTCGACGCGGATCCGAGTTTGCTGGAAGGTGTCGAGGGCCTCAATCCAGATCCCGAGAAGCACAGGACGAGGATCATTGTACAACCGGTAAGTGGTTCCTGGAACCCAGTGCAGGTGTATTGATCTGCCTCGAAAAGTCCTTAAAGACATCGTCCACGCAAGCCGCACCGACATACGTGTTCAAACCCGATATTTACGGCCCTATTATTATAAATACGTACGGAAGACTCTGCCGGCAATCAGTGCGAAGGTCCAATTTTCGCTTGCAGTTCGATCGGTTCCGCACTGTTGAAACCTTCGGAGCAAGATTTTTATTCTTATGTTAATGTTGAATACGTTTTTAAACGCGATGTATAAACGTGTGTTACGAAAGACTTAATTATCCTGGTTTTCACGCTCAGGGACTTGCACTGTTCGAGCCCTCCATTATAGTGAAGCCATTTATAACATATCGACCAACAAAAAAGAAAGTCCAGTGTCACCAAGACCGTGAGAATTAAACCATTATCATGCTTGAAACCTTCCCGGCGAAGCCGACGCGGAATGTTCAAAGTCTGTGCATACAATGTCGATCGAATTTTACATAGAAAACGTCGATATTTCTTATTTTGGGAACTAAATCAGCCGAACGCGGGACTGATAAATAACCGTTATCGCGACATTAACGCGAACATTACAACTACATTACTACATTTTATTTATCAAGAGCACATTCTTCGCGAAACGAGAAACTCGCGGTATCGCCGAGCGTGTTTCACAAGAAAAGCAACCGCATGGGAGAAGAACGCATTCGCAAACCGGTCGTCGTTTGTTAGTTACCTAATCCTAATCGAACGAGGGTAATATCTCGTAGAACTAGTATATTCTAACGGTCGAGGTGCGGACCGACGAGACTGTCGACCTCTACGAATCATTTCACTGGAAACGGACCGCGAATTAAGTACCAGCGACCTTTCGATTTCCCGCCACCTTTCCTGGACCAATGACTCATCGATCTCACTTTTTCTTCGCAGTTGGTCGGCGTTCCTTTGCACGTGAACTCGAGAATACAGATCAACCTCGTTATGCACCCGACGTACTTCAACTCGGAGATCAAGGTCTTCAACGGCTTGACAGTACCACTGTTCTGGCTCGATCTGGTGAGTCTTATTAAGCTATAGACGTATCAACAAATTTCACCCTGTCTTGTAAATGAGCGTTGTTCGACAAATCAGTCGTTAATGGTTCGACCTTAAGTATCCGACCTTAAGATATCTTCGATAGCGTACAAAATAACGTGGTCTTTATTGAAAATCGCTGCTGAGGTAGGCTCACGAGGGTCGCTACCGAGGCCGAAAGCGCTTCCATAAATTATACGCCATATTTTTCCACCCTAGGTAATAATCAGAGCTACCTTCGGGGCGAATTTCTCGTTCTGCAAGATCGTTAAGGATCTCAAGGGCACGTTCGAGTGACCCAGCAGAGCGTAGACAATCGCGAAAACCAGTAATTAGATCGTAAATCATTGAGAATTTGCAAGGAGAGCGTGTCGATTAATCAAACTATGTTGCATGTGAAATCCGGGATCGATGGTCTGTTGATAACGCGAGAAGCGCTGAAGATCGTTTCGCATCGCGCTAGTGATTTCGATGACCTTGCGCGTCGAGTCAGTGAACTTGCTTCATCGATGGTACAACCTTCCATGTAAGGGAGTTACGTTGACCTTAATTTTCATCCTCGTGCCTCCGCCCAACAAAAAGAACGCATCGAACGGTCGCTCGATATCCTCGCGAAGGACGCGACTAATTACGGAAATGCGAGCCGTTTTCTCAGGATACAGTGTCCTCCAACCAAGTGGTTGTGCAACTTTTTAAGACCATCGAACTTATTTCATTTTTGTCTGTGTCGGTACAGTCATCATCGTTAGCCTGCGAATCAATACGTTTTATAAAAACAAAAGATCATTTTCCATTACGAATAGTATGCAAAATAAAGATAAGGAAGAAAGATAGCTGAGAGTCATAATAGCTGTCCCCCCACTCCCATTATTTCAGATTTGAAATGCATCATTGGAATGGTCAGCTATTACGACATCGGCGTTTCTCTTTTAAAAACGGATAATACATAATAATTCGCTTTTCCATTGCTTCTTTTAAACTTCCACCCTTCGCTCTAATTCGATATCGTGGTATCATGTTCGGATGTTTACGTGCGAGCGTAATATACGCGTAAACAGGGAAGCCGCACAAGGGCCCCCATTTTGCGAGTAGCTCGTAGAAAGCTTATATTCAATATTATATGGTGTCGTAAACGACAATACTTGTCATCGTGTGTAACCTATAGCTCTGCAAGAATATTTCATTTAGAACGGTTCGAGATATGACGTCGTTTGCTATACGAATTTCCATTCATATAATGTTCGTAAACATACAAGTTTACAACATGTAGATAAGCTGCAGCGTAAAACTTAACCTTGACTCGAGCTAATTCGAGAATCAAAAATCAACAAAAAGATGATAATTACCGAGTTTTCCTGTACTTTTCTTAAAGGCAGTTCACCAATACTAAAAACGCGCGAATCCAAACAAAATGATCGAACGCGGAGTACGAACACCCGCGTTCACAGTGCATTCCGTCATAGAATCCTAGCTACATAGATGGCCTATATTATTATAATATACGTATACGAATTTGTTTGCAGTACATACCGTCGCCGCCGAGTGATCTGATGCTCCTCTTGAAGCTGGTGCTTCACGTGCTCCCAACTTCGCAGATAATAATGATCTGGCTTCTGGCGATCGCAGGAGTTGCAATGATTATGTTATCGATACCAGCCATGTTGTGGACTCTTAATCAACAGCAACAAGCGCTTCCGGTGGAGAGAAGAGACAGCACCGATTTAAGGATACCGCTCAACTATGGCCAATACACGACGATACGTATACTACCGGCTATCAAGAAGATTACGTCGAAGACCGATTTATTTAGTTAACACTTAGGAAACTATATTCGTGAAGTGTCAAATAAACGCACGTGATCGCAACGTTATTGGAACGTACGTATCTTAGTCTTCGAACAACCAGAGCGGGACAAACGATAATATTCGAACGCGTTTGCCCTCGGCGGGAAGGAACGATGCCGGTTCTCCTCCTGCCTACTTTTAACAGACTCAGAATACGAAGGTGTCAGGTATTCCACGTTACGGTACACATTCAGGGTTTCGTGCTAAAAATATTTCCCTTTAACGATCGATATTACGTATTCTTCCAGGACATTCTTAGCGTCCACTTCGAGCCTATTTCATTCGAATTAATCTTTAAAAATTATACTGTTCTACTGTTTTATTCCGTTTAATAAAGGTATTACCGTACTAGTTTTAATATTTTAGCGAATACAAAAAATCAATCAATGACGATTCCATTTTAAAAGTAGCTATGTTTCAAACTGAAATATCTATACCTGTACACACATAGAGTTTTTTTTTAGCGATGTATCACATTTTGGTGACCCCTTTAGTGTCGTATTTCTATTCCTATTGTTCCACAGCACATTACTGGTCTTCAAGAAGGAATAAGCGAAGGACTCTATCAAAATCTTGATAAAAAGCACATATTTTCCCGCTTGTTCGACACTAACCTTCTTTTTCTTCGTCCACGAGATAGATGCAGTTGTTAGCCAATAAGGGCGCAGAACAAATTACTGCTACTATTTTCAAACGTCCCGCTGACGCCCAAATGTGCGACATTACAGAAGAAAAACTGTGTATTTTAATAGTTTAATAATATACTAGAGAAACGTTTAGAAGGAATAACTTGCAAATTTTTATACTTTTTTTCTATTTAGAGCATTCATGGAAATTCGTAAAATTTAATTAAGTCGGAACGATTAGATTTGATTTGTCATTTCTAGTTTATTACGATTCTCTTTTCTAAAGAATTATATTTAATAATAATTATAATATATTACTTTAATACTATATTACTACTTTCTTGAATCAATCCTTTATTTTATTGATATTTTCATCATTGCAATTTGTATTTTCATTGTCATATCTCTTGTACTGTGTTGTAAATGTAGTTTTAGGATTACAATTGTACAAATCTCAGAAACTATACTAATAGATTCATTTTTATAATAAATGATTAAAATATAATTGTATTTTTTTTTCAAAATTTATAGAAAATATTTATACATTCAAAAGTATATTCATTTTTATTATAAACCTTTTACCTACTATGCATCTCTTGTACTTAATTTCTCTTAATCCTTTAAACGAGGCATACTTATTTTAATGTTAATTGCCCTCTGGCAATTATGTTCCATTACAAAATGTGTGGTAAAAACGACAAATGCATGTAATAAATTAACTGTAAAATATATTTTTTTTTAAATATCTCACAAATTCTTTATGTAGATATATACACTTTCAAAAAATATACACTTTCAAAAATTTAAGAAAATGTACTCACTTATCATAAGATATAACATGCTTACACGCTTTATAATAAAAGCTATAAATCATTCAATTTTTTAAAAACAGTGTCCATTTCAGGTCTATCTTGTGCCATACGATTGGCACACCATTTCCCCAAAAGTATTAAATTATTGTATACCTGTTTATCCTTCTCACCTGCTTTTTTATCTATCAATAAGTAAAGTTCTCTATCACGCCAGTGGTCAATAAAATCTTTTAAAAATTTATTTTCTGACCTAGAGTCATCATATGCCGGCAAACCGGTAGCTAATTCAAATAAAACTATACCAAAACTGTAAGTATCTACTTTTGTAGACAATTTTCGTCCGTATAAAAATTCTTCTGGGAGATATGGCCTTGTTCCATGAATTTTACTCACCTAAAACAAATGCAAAGATAAGATGTAGAATATTCAGCTGTGTACTCCACTCTAGCATGTAATAATACATTTATAAAAATAAAATATGGATTTACTTTCATGGAATCTTTCTCAGGTCCTTCCCTTGCTAAACCAAAGTCACCAATTCTTGGTTCAAAATTCGTATCAAGTAAAATATTAGCACTTTTTATATCTCCATGTATTAAAGGCTTCTTTCCAATTGTGTGCAAATACTGTAACCCACGGGCAGTTCCTTTAGCAATTCCATGGCGCTGTATCCAAGTGAGTGGTTGACTTTTTTGTTTTATCAGCAACCTGTCTTCGACAGATCCATTCTTCATGAGTTGATAAACAAGACAAGGTGCTTTGCCACCTAAACTGTATGCATACAGAGGCAAAATATTTTCATGTGGATAACAATTTAAGATTTGAATCTCCCTAAGAGATTGCTGAAGTTGAAGTACATAACTTTCGTCTGCATTAGTTCCCCTTTTTTCTATTTTCTTAATAGCTACATCTGTATTTTTCCAAATACCTGTACAATAAAAAATAAATACAACAAATTGGTAATATGTAAAATAATAAATCTATTAGAAATTACATAACTATATTATAAAATTACCTTTGTACACAGTTCCAAAACCTCCTCTCCCTAGTACATTACTCTTATTCCAATCATTTGTAACTATAGATAATTCGTCATATGATGCATTTGGCAGAGTAGCCTCTGCAGATGGTAATATTGCATCGTTATTATTTTTTCCACTATTTGGGTTGTGCTTTGAAGAACCTGGTGAATGATATGGAGCTGCTACAGAAGCGACAAGTAAATTATTTGAATTACTTGGTGTAATTCCAACCTGTTCAGCTTGCATTGGTTGATTCAATATTTTATAAGAAGCATCCTTAGTATTTGATTCGACAACAATTTTAGGTACATTTGGTTCTGGTGGTACAACTTGATTAAAATTCTGAGTGCCAATCTTCAAATCTTTAGTATTCTTGTTGAGTCGCTTCCCAAGTATTCTAAGAAGATTACCTTCTCCATCATAAATTAATTTATGAAATTTTGCATCAACAAATGGTTTTAACGGAACCATTGATTGATAGTGTTGCATTTTGGACAATAAAACAAACAATTCTAATATTGTGTGATTATGATGACCCCACATTGTCAATAATTCATCTGTTGGATTTTTCTCTTTACGCAAACTCTGTATAGTCAACACATCATATTCCATCCAAACTCCTGAAAAAATTATCTACAATATTTTTGAACGAAGGCAAATCTTTCAACAACATTATAATATTATTACCAGCTAACTCTTCCCACTTGTCATGTTGATTGAGCATTTTACAAAGTTCTAATCGTTCGAAAAATGGTAATTGATAAATGTACTTGATTTTATCAACACTACTTGACGAGGACATACTATTTTCACCTGTCAATATCACAATTACTACAAAACAAATTTTCCTTTAGAAATGGATACAACAGCACCACCTGCTCAAATCTGTTCATGCTCAAGTCACAAAATCACAAACACGTGTTACGTCACATCTGTCATAAAGCCACAAGTTGCCAAGCAGGAGGAAAATATTTACTGTATGTTGATATGCCACGGAAGGCGCAAACTACAAGGACCTGCACACCCCTACTAACAAACATCAAAATTAACGATACCACGCTGACACCTCTAGCGGATGCACAGGATAATAAAACTATCATCTTTCCTCGTTCCGTTACGGTTAAGTTATATTGTATATATTTCGCTGTTCGTCCCAAAAAAAAGATCTCATCGTTGTATGTAAATACGTATGCTTTAAATATTTACTTAAATATTTTTATCGCAATTGATTTCGATTTTCCACACATAGTAGAACATACCGGTAACTCCATCTCCTATCCATCAGGCGAATGCACATCTGTAGATAAATACTATTTCCCTAACGAAAACAGTACAGCAAAGTCACGTGACTACACTAGCCCCTCAAGTGAGCGTTTTGTAACACCGCGTTCGCCATTTTGAAAACTGAGTCGCACGCAAAACGTTGTATATGTTGTGGAAAAGCGGCTTTTTGCATGCTTTAAAAAACACAACATTCTGATTTCAAGATACCAAGAAATCACCGACAATGGCCGAATACTTGGCATCAATTTTTGGTACAGAAAAAGACAAGTGAGTGAAAATTTTCATTTGATGCTTATTTGAATGTTTCGTCGAAAAGCTCAACGTTATTTCGTTTTTGTATCATTGCAGAGTAAATTGTTCATTTTATTTCAAAATCGGTGCCTGCCGACATGGCGATCGATGCTCACGTATTCATAACAAGCCAACCTTCAGTCAGGTAAAGATATTTTTCTTAACCTTTTTATTCTGTGTGTCTTTCTTATTATTCCTAATGAGGTATCATTTTTCTTTACTAAAGCTCTCTATGATATGTTTAACACATCTATTGGGTTCAATGGCTTCTTTAATTTTTTATTAATAATATATATATTTTGTTTGTTGCAGACATGTTTGTTACAGAATCTTTATGTAAATCCTCAGAATTCAGCGAAAAGTGCTGATGGATCTCATTGTAAGTATAATATAAGTACCACGGTCAGTTTGTTAAGCACTAGCATAGAAGTACTAGTTCGATTGAACATTTGTGATTAAATAATTATTTAATTAAGAAATTAAAACATTCAATTTTATTATGCATTTAGACTTAAAAACATAATTACAACATTTTACACAGTTCATATAAATTTATAAATATTATTTTATAGTGGTTGCCAATGTATCTGATGAAGAGATGCAAGAACATTATGACAATTTCTTCGAAGACGTTTTTGTTGAGTGTGAGGACAAATATGGTGAAATAGAAGAAATGAATGTTTGTGACAACCTAGGAGATCACTTGGTTGGAAATGTTTACATTAAATTTCGAAGGGAAGAAGATGCAGAACGAGCTGTAAATGATTTAAATAACAGATGGTTTGGTGGAAGACCAGTTTATGCTGAACTTTCGCCAGTTACTGACTTTAGAGAAGCTTGTTGTCGTCAGTATGAAATGGGGTATGTCTTTAAAAACTGTAATGATTGGATTAATTGTGTTTGTAACCATTTTTTATAACATGCTTGTAACAATAGTTTTAAAAGTTACCAGATAATTTACAGATTCTTTATATTCAATATTATTTCAGAGAATGTACACGTTCCGGATTCTGTAACTTTATGCACTTGAAACCTATTTCTCGAGAATTACGACGCTATCTGTATAGCCGTAAAAAGGGCGGCAAGGGACGATCGAGATCACGATCACGGTCTCGTGGTCGCGATCGCAAGAGAAGATCACGATCTCGTGATAGGAGATCTAGATCCAAAGATCGTCGAAAAGGTAGAGATGATAAGGGCAGAGATGGACGGTCTGGGAGGTATTAATTATAATTTCCATTGTAATAATTCCTGATAGAAGGATCTAAATCGAGCTATTATCCTTTTGACTATCTTGTCGAGGAAAATGTACTTCACAGTACATTTTTTAATTTTCATTTACGAATCGTCTAAACAATCTGATAACATTTAGTTTCTTCACTTAAGCATTACTAAGTTGTATAAAACAGATAAAACGAAAAATAAGATGTGTACTTTTCTATAAAGAAATAAAATTTAATGCACACATGCTTGAGTTTTAAATATCATAGTTCAAGTATTTAGTAGTATAAAATTATTTACTGTACGATTGCTTTAGAATTAAAATTAACGAATGTCGCTAATGTTTGGATATTAAACATTGACATAAATAGAAACAATTTTCCTTTACTTTCAATTAAACTTAACAAATTACCATATGACTATAAGTAGATATAAATAAACTTAAAATTCTTATACTTTTTAATTTTATGTGCATTATATATGAACATTGTGACTGTATAAAGTTATCACAGTATAAAAAAAATTTTGCATGTGTAATAACAAAAATAAAAACAACTGGAAAATTATGCTTACTGCTTTTTCTTAAATCCAAGTAAAAAAAGTTAATGTGTACTGTGACACACATACATGCACGCTTGTAATGTCTCTTATTGTATTTCACATCATTTCAAACAGGATGAACAGGCTGTCTATAAAGTGCAATAAATTACGTCAAATGCTCATAGTATTAATGTTGATAAAAAATATTTATTGGCAGACTAATACCAGATTAAGCTTCTATGTTTCCATCAGGCATTAAAAATTCTACAGAGATTTCTCAAACTTCTTTCCCCAAGCAAACATTGCTAATTATATAGGCCAAGTTACATTACAAGCTACACACTGGCAAAATTTGTATAAGTATTTTATACTTCGTTACAAATTGAAATTACTAATTTAAAAATGCCTGCATTTATAAAAATGATTTGGAATACGAATGTAGAACAAATGTAACTCAAACATTACGTGATAGGAAAGAAATTCAAGACTGTAATCTCACACAATAGATTCTGATCACACCCAGAATTTAAAAAAAAAACGAATATTTCGAAAATACTTAACGTATTTCCCTTTTGATGAACATACGCAGCACTAAAAAAATGAAATGCATAACTGCAAAGAAACATTTATGAAAGAACATATTTTACACAATTTAAATAAGTTATCCAAATTTTTTTTACAAATAATGTTAGAATTATCGAATGTAGATCGAATTGTAAGTATGCTTTAACGTTGTAGCTGCATGTATAAAATTGTGATATGCGAATATTAATGAATAACGATGTAATGGGATACACGCAATCACCATTTAATACAATCGATATTATCTATCTATCTATGAACTATTGCTTCTTACTTCGAAATGACACGAATTTCTTAACAACTTCGTTAACGTCATTGCATCGATGCACATGTATACATCACAATGTACTCGTGAATATCACGGATAAAATATATTATGTCAACGTACGTCTTATGAATGAATCGGTTTTCATTTTTTTCCTTCTCAATGCCGACAATAATAAACACGCATCCATCTGATCTTACATTGTTCACCACAGTCTATTGAATAGACAACACTTAAAAACCTTTCAATAATTTCACAGGAATAAAGGTATCATATTTTGCGGACATTAAACTATAATATACAATAGACGCATTTATGTTTCCTTTCCTTTCTTTTTTCCAATGACTATTAACAATTACCATTATATAGTGTAAAAAGTATATTAGATGGTACAATTAAGTCCGACGGAAAAAGACATATCTTGTAATTTATTCTCATCAGAATTTCTCCAAAATATACTGTATACAATATTTTACTTTACGTATAAATATATACAGTTTTGTTATGAAAGCGCACTAGGTATCATTTAGTTACTCGGACATGAGATTGAGCAGTGCGCAACATTCTACCATTTATATGTTTCAGAAGAAACACTACCTCCTTTAGCATACTTTTACTTTATTTTTTCTTTCTTGTGGTAGTATAGTGCTCGTGTTATCCATTTACTTTTGCGTCCAAGCACAGAGGTATAAATTGATTAATTAATTTCATCTCTTAAGATAACTAACAGCTTTAGTAATGTCCTGCCCACATCACTTGTATCATGAAAATATTTACACTGTTTAGATTACTAATTAATGATTACGATATTCCATAGTAAGTTTAGTAGGATATGAGATCATTGTTTAGGGGGGCTAATCAGCATAAACAATGAACTGTTGATTATCCACATCTGCAACTTCAACTTGAACAAATTGAGGTTGTTGAAGTTGAATTTGTTGTACTTGCCTTCCAATAGCATTACGTGATCTATAAATTAATATTTATTACGTTTTATAATATAAATTAAATTGGTATTTAGTAAGATAAAATATATACTTACTTAGCTTTTGCATGTGTTAATATGTGTGACTTTAAATTTGTTGATTGTGCAAACTTTTTACTGCATCCATCAAATGGGCAAACATAAGGTCTGTCTCCAGTATGAATTCTAACATGGGTACGCAGATTAAAGTCGAGGCTAAACCTTTTCCCACATCCTTCAAATGTACATTGAAATGGTTTCTCTCCTGTATGAACCAACTGGTGCCTCTTCAACTTAGAACTTTCAACAAAAGCTTTTCCACACTCTGCACAAACATGTACCCTTGGTCCATGAGTGTGTAGATGTTTACGCATTGCACTGTTGTCTCTAAACATTTTTGTGCATCCTTTGTGCGGACAGGCTATAGTACGTTCAACACCATCTAAAACAGGTGGCTTGCGTACTTTCAATTTGTGACCAGGTCTAGCAAATTCAGCCAATTGTTTTGGATCCGACAGGTCAAGACCTGGCATTCCATCAGAAATCGAGCTTCCAGAGTGGTTGAATTTGGCATTGGATTTACCGGTCATGTATTCTGTGTAGTCTGGATCAGGCTCTGGATTTGAGCCTTCATCTGGAACATCCACCAGGTGAGGAGCTAATAGGACACTCCCTTTAACAATAACAAACAAGCAGTCCCAAACAAAAGCTACTGTACTTATTTTTGGTTACGAAGATTTCATATTTTGTATGTGTACTTAATAGTAAAAGCTCTTTATTTATGTTACAGGGAAACATTTCAAAAAAATCTGCAAACTATATAATATGAGTGTATTGAATGTAAAACCAAACAAAATATTATAAATCTAAACAATTTATAATTAATACACTTTCGTATGAATAAGTGAAAAATGTTTAACATAAGATGCTGTATTAAAAAATTATTTTACATATTCTTCTTCCGTCTAATTTATTTCATCAAAAAATGTAATTAACAAATTTTTAAGAAAGTGAAATACGTAAAATATTTTGCAAAAGAGATAAAACGTTCATTTAAATATACTACCGAATAATCAAAGAAATTGAAATACTTAAAAGTAAGTATATTTCGAAAGAATTACTCTATTATTATATCACAGTAATATCCAGATGTATTCATTAAATATATTCAGTCATTTATTTATATCATAAAACAGTGCGATAAAGATAACCATAGTTTACATTCATATTTCTAAATGTATATAATAGAATTAGTTTGTAACATTTTTTCTATGTTATTATTAAAACTTTGGAATAGTATTATTTTAGGAAGTATTAAAATGATTTTGATATAAATGACTTAATCCATAAATATTGCTATAAAAGTGATAGGTTTTACATAGCATGACGTAAGAAGTCAAAACGACTTTCATATCTGCAAGAACAAATCTAATATTTCTAAATAATTTTACAACTAAAACATGAAATTAGGGATTTTATTTAATATAAATATACAAAAGCTAATTACAGACGTAAGACTAAGAATAAATAATTAATTGATGTTATGCATTGAATAAAATAAAGATAACGAGAGCGCGGAGCTCTGCTTGTGCTGCTGTAAGTGCATCTCCGCCATTATCACTCGGGAAGATAGATCCACGTAAAAGAAGCCATTTTCAAAATATGGCTGCCCCCTGGCAGCATAATGGCGTTCCCTCGATCAAAACAAACAACGCAAACTGTCAATGAAATCGTAGATAATAAAGAATTCAAAAACAATTCGTCGATTTCTGTGACAGTCCCGTAAGAAAACCACGGTATTGATTCGTGTCCACCGGAAGTGCGTACTAACAGTGTGCATAGAGATAGGATACCAATTGCAAAGCTTCACGATGTGCTACCACGGTGTGTTTCATTTTTACGTTAGCAGAAAAGGTTAGAAAATAAACGACAAAGACTTACCGTCATCAGTACCTGAGGCCCACATCGTCACCGAAAATTCACCTTCGAGCGTCTTAATTTGCACTTGCTTCTGCTCCCACTTTCTAGCCTTCGTTTCCGAGCCCATTTCTCCAAAAATCGTATGGTCGCTCGTTCTAAATCTCGTCGTACCGCTCTTCCTGGCCTTCTTAGGACCTTTCCTCGATGGTCCGGGACTCGACTCGACATAAATATCGTTCTCTGGTACCGGGATTTGATCGTATACGCTTAGCGGATCACTACCGACGATTTCCTCTTGCGTCTGTAGTATGATTTCTTCGCGTCCTGGCTCTGGAAGAGGTTGAAGGGCAATCATCGGTTGCCCATCATCACCCTCGATAGTAGTTTCCACCGTTTCACAGGGTATTTCCACCGGTATTGTTTCTATCTCAACCTCTTGGATATCTGGTTGAATCTCCACTTCGGTTATTATGTCCGAGGACGCCATATTAATCTCCGCTGACGCCATGTTACTAATCAAAATGGCTGGTCACGAATACTCGCGCGACAAGCGGGGCGGCAAGTTAACCAGTCACGTGACTCACTCCCACTGTTGCGGCTAGCAAAATGGTGGCCATTCTGAATTCCGTTTATTTTTCGACATGAAATTCTTTAACTAAAATGCAGGGTTTTCTTGTTACACGGAACAGAAGTTTTCGATACTGGTTCTTAAAGTATAAAACAAACGTTATAACTTCACAGATTAATATATATCGTTTAAATAAATTATGGGTTCAGTCTATTCGTTATGAGAACCACTGAAACACATTCTTTTTTACTGTACAATACCTTTTAGTGTAATGTTACGCCATCTTCTGGAAAACGTGAGTAACACCTTTTATCCGAAAGAAAATCTTAGGTTTTGGTTTGACACATCGCAGTTACATTTGTTATATTATTCTGCTGTTTCTGTTAATGCTTTAAGTAATTACTTTAATTTGATCTGGACGTAGCCTTCTGGTGCATAGAGTACTAATGTACATGCATGTTTGAATGTTTGAAACAAAGATATAGGTTATACATTAAAGGTTCTTGTTGTCACAATGGACTTGTCAAAGATTTCGAATGACAAAAAATTATATCTTTGCAAATGGTATTTTCGTGGTAAGTAATGTTTAATTAGAAATGTTGCAATTATTTGTATGAAATGTAACCTGGATATTTTGCTTCTTTTACAGCTGGCTTTGCCTTTTTGCCATTTCTTTGGGCTGTAAATGCCATTTGGTTTGCCACAGAAGCTTTTATTGCCCCGCATTACGAAGAACAAAAGCAAATTAAAAGATGTAAGTATCGAATACATTAATTGTAATCTTCCAACTGCTACGATTTCTGGACCTGTGACAAAATAATTTCATTATTTGATAATTGCATATAACATACTTTATGGGTATAAATACGGATTTTTTAATATATATTTTGTTAAAATAAAATTTCAGATGTGATATTCTCTGCAATAGGAGCAGCTATATGGTCAACTGCTCTATTGGCATGGATCATTGTTTTTCAGACGCAAAGGACAGAATGGGGTGAATTTGCAGATTCAATTAGTTACATAATTCCTACTGGCATTCCTTGACTACTTGATTCACTTACCGTTGCTTAATTATCAATAACTCTAATCATTATATTTTTAATGTACAAATAAATGACAAGACTGTTACATTCTCGTCCTATATTTGGTTAAATTATGATACTCCATCATATATAAAATATAGTATTTATTTTAATGTATTCAAGTAAAATACTTCTAACACATAAGCTTTAGATATATAAACTGCAATGATTTATGCATTTTATAATATTTGTAAAAAAAAAACTGAAGTTTCAAATGCAGATTAAAATAATTTATGTATTCATTTTATTCTTTCTTCAACACAAAATAAAATTAAACAGCTCTTCTATAGAAATATATTTGTAGATCTTTGTAAACCAATCGTGATAAAACCTGAAACAATAAAATATTTAATTAAATTTTTTAATATTTGTCATTGATTGTGAATGTTATATCGATTAAAAAAATTTACCAATAATGACAGAATATCTGCAAACATGAGCATATAAAATACATTGTGCCAATCACTCCAGCGTGACATTAATCCTGCTAGTAGTGGGCCAACAGCAGCACCAATACTACCTGTTCCATCAATGATGGCAGTGACTGTAGCTATAGCTTTAGAATTTTCTCCAAGGCTAGGATGAATTCCTAGTTCAGCTGATACAGCAGTTGTAATCAAAGCATAAGGTCCATTTACTAGCATTCCAGCTATTAATAGCAATGCTACGTTGATCCCCAAACCAGAGCTCCCAATGTAGTCATAGATAAATAACTATATCAAGAAAATCATATAAATAAATACATATCACACAAATATTACATAAAAAAAATAGTACATACTACAGGAACTGCAAGTGCAAGCATAGCTGCACATATTACAGCACTCATACCGCTGTAATCAGATAAAATACCAGCTGCTATTGCACCTGCAATACCTCCAATATCAAATAAAACCGAGAGATCTGCACTTAATGTTGCACCATAAGTCGCTGAAAAAAGAAAAAATATTTAAAATGTATCTAAAATGTGCTACGAATGTAACGTGTACATTGTAAAGTAAGAGAAACAAAATATTTGTTTAATATTACAAAATTAAAAGAAAACATTGTATTATATTGTAATGTAATGAGTACTAACTTGATGCTGCAATATACAATGGTAACCAGTACATGAATGTGTAGCTTACAAGTTTTGCAAAAAATAAGGAAAGGGAATACTCTATGACTCCAGGAATAGTAAGAGCTCCTATAAATCCAATTGCATCTGTTTTATGATGGTCTTGCGAGCGTCTGTGCCTTGATAATATTGGGCTAGTTTCAGATCTTGTACTTGCCACATCCTTTAAAAAAAATTTATTTATGTATATTAATGATAGTAAGTGGAAAACGTACGTGCATTCAGATCTTACACTTATTTTAACAAATATTATAAGGGCACTACGAATACTTAGATAATAAAAAAATAAATTCTATTTTATAAGGGTAATGTGAGTACTTATAAAGAAATAAACTCTATTTTATGTTAATTCAGTTATATAAAGTGCAATATTAATTATGTAAAAAAACAAAGCATGCACTTACATTAACACCAATCTGTTCGCGGTAGGCACAGCGATAGATGAGACGCTAAGTACAGCAAATGAGTTATCTTTAGTAAGCTTATGACATGTGCAAAAGTAAAAAAAAACAATAATTATGGACTTATGAAAATATTTTGAATATAATGTTTCTATAGACTACAAAAGACGTACGAAATTAAGAAGTTATAGTAGAGTCCAAAAGTAAAAAGCATTTAACATAACTGAAAAAGAAGTATGTAATGCATGTTTTATAAAATTTATTCGTCAAAAAGGTGTTTGCACACTAAGTTATTTTTATAACTTTACAAACAGAATAATAACACGTTATTTACATACCGTAAATTATTGTGGACTACAAAAAACATCTAAATTACGTTATCTTTTTTTATATGAAATTATTACAAAAAAATGTGCAAATACTTTTTTGGCTCATTATATCATTCAAGTGCAGAATACACAGTACCGAAACAATGGTTATGAAATGTTTCTATCAAGACACTGCATGCTAGTAACCATACAAGAACTCCATTAAATAGTAAAATTGCTATTAACTTACGTCTTCAACATCGCTATTATAATTCCTACAATCCTCTATACCGCTGTTCTCGTCTGAGCTATGGATATCTTCAAGTTTTCTATATCCAGGGGGAACAGGCGGAATACATCCTATGTCTATAGGATGGGGTACAAGAAATAGAAATATTATAAATCCTGCTAAGCCCATTGCCATTCCAGGTATCATGAAACTTAAGCCCCAATCAGATTCCACAAATTCAGCAGCTATTAAAGTACCCAAAATATTTCCTAACGATGTATGGGAGTTCCATATTCCAAAAATTAATCCTCGTTTTCCTTTCCCGAACCAATTTCCAACAACTGCAACTACACCTGGCCAACCTGATGTCTGAGAGACACCAGCAATTGCCTATAGAAAATCAGTAATAAAATGTAGTGGGGTATATTTACCATACTTTATATAATGATTTAATCTTTATAATTGATAATATGTATATGTACCTGAATTAGAATGAAGTACCATAAACTATGAATATTGTATGGTCTAGCAATACCAAAAAGATAACTTGATATACCTGATGCAAGCATACCAAATGTAAGAAAATAACGTAGATTTACTCTCTCTGCTATAAAACCACTATACAAAAAAATATAAAGTTATGATCAAAATACTATCTGTAATTTTTGTATCATAAATAAGCTCACTTCAATGTCACCTGAGGAACATGGCTGCTGCATATGCGAACAGAAATGCGGAATCCAACATTCCAAGTAATGCTGGAGCATCTATGGTATCTAAAAATAAAATCTCATGTAAAACACTATAAAAATATATTTTATACAACTATTATCTTTAGTGTCAACTTTGCACTTACCAAATGGAGCCCAATCACACCATGTATCTCTATTAGTACTATTGATTAAAAAATTTGGAGGTGGTGACAAACTGCTACAATTAAGACTCAATACATTTTTCACCACAGATATAGGCTTCCGTGTCATATGATAGCAAGTATATGCCAAATACGTCAAGGCTAAAATGCCACCTTGATGCCATGCCATTCGATTAACTCTGCGATGAGGGCAGCATTTCCAAACTGTGGATTCTAATACTTGAAGACCCCATGGTTGATCTCTCAATGTTCCACTCATATTTGCCACAGAATATTTTTTTCTTTTACTCCCTCAATAAATATCAATTTTTTAAAAATGTACTATGTTAACTAAGCATTACAAGTTCCTTTGTACTTTTTCAGTTTGATTGTTGTGTTTGTAAATCACTGTATTAATTTGTGTCTATATCATTTTAAATGATATAGGAAATATTTTTATTTTTTCGATAATACTTTGAATGAAATTAAATAAAATACTATGCCCTTTTCATCTAGGTAGTGTTATAAATCATATGATTTATTAGGTTTTGTTACCTTCTATATACAATATCATATATTAAACTCTGTATTATATTGCATTCCTTGCAATAAATATCTTGCTCATTAAATTAATCTTTGTATCATTTGTAATTATTCTTTACAGGAATCTTGTTCCATTATGACAAATTACTAATGTAGTAAAAATGTATCATATTACAGGTCCACACACATGTAAATATACATATATATCTAAGTTAATACTATATCCGTGATAAATCTTTTACACGTTCTCTTTATTATAATCTTCTTATTATATCCACGACTTCACATTAGCAACTGACGAATAGCTTTAGCACGAAGATCAGAACATAATACTGAGCTTGCTAAATGAACGAACTATGACTCATAACCTATCACAAAGAAAATATTACATTTGTAACAGTCCAATATGTTAAGAATGCATGTAGCATTTAAGTTTCACTTACTTCATATGTGGCACGATGTAGCATATTGTCACTTCTTTTCCTTTCTGGAAGAGAACAATAGGAAATGCAGCTTTAAATTCAATGGAATGTTTACTATCCTAAGTGACATATGATAACGACGTGTACACAAACTCCACTTGTGTATACGAAACATTTTACATACATCCAGACACAGATGTGTGAGAATGCTGATTTCCATTCAAGGTTATTTAAATTTTAACGACAGTCTATAATTGATTTAGTGCGTATGAATTATTTATAAATGAAACAGGATAATAAAAATTATATTCTGGGGACTACAGTTTGTTAGAAAAATTACAAATTATTGACAAATAAATAAATAAGTATTTTAACGTCAATTACGAATTTGTCATAATTGTATCAAAATATTTATGTAATTAGAAATATATAAATTTATTAATACAAAGCGAACTTGATACAAAAAAAATTTAATTATAGAAAAATTTAGTTAACTATTGGATGTAGAATTGAGTATGTATACGTACATATATATGTACAACGCAGTTACATATATTCACATACACAAATTATACATACAATACGGACGTACATGTCAATCTGACTCATAAAGTCGCTGATCTCTACGTACAACATATATTTTGATTGATTTTAACTACAAAGCTACTTATTGAAGAATGGAATAAATAAAGTTAACTAGTTTAAAAAAGTATGGCTTTACGTATGTATATAATACTAAAAATTTGATTGGTATTTATTGATATTTGTATTTTGCAGCGAATGTATATGTGCGATATTTATCGAACATAATGTCTACCAATGATTATGAATCGATGATTCAGTGGCACCCTGAAATGATATTAGTTTCTGAGACACCAGTTATTTGGGAGGGATTTTTGACAGTATCCTGCCGATCTAATTCCGGTCGTAATATTCGAATAAAATTAAAACTGACTGTACCAAATTATCCATCCTTACACGATGCAAAAATTAATTTTGGTAAACAAATCACACTCATAAACAATCACACTGATTTTAGTAATCAAGTGAAGGAACTAATGTCAAATGCAAGAAAAGTTTCATTGTTTTTGAGACATTTACAATCACTTATAGTAAGTGGCATATAACGCATAAACGTTATATTAACTCCTTGATTCAAGGTCTTTTTATAGAGTATATATATATGATAATAAAAAGTATAATTCTATACAATGGACCTTACATTGTTTTCATATCATTACTCAGAGTATCATAAATATTTTTCGTTAGTTTATACTAATTTTATTTAAAAAAATACTTATATATCTTCACTAAGTTTTGATAGCTCAGTTGTCAAGGAGTTAATAATAATTTGTTACTTATGCTTTTTAATTTTACATTTCATTTTTGATAATGACATATAATTAATCATATTAAAATATGTAAACAGAGTAATTTCATTGATGTTTCTTACGTTGAAGATAACATGTATGATGTCACAGATAGCAATGCATTGGACATATTGCAAGAGTTAAAACTTGTTCTTGAGATTCCATCTGTATGTATACAAGATGTAATACTACTACCTTTAAATCATAATAACTTGTAAAACTGAATTTAGATTACATTAATTCATGTTCTTATAGGAAGTCCAACTGTTATCTGACACTTGTTTGAATATGATTAAGTTATCTTTGAAAAATGTTTCACTCCAATTACAAAGGACAAAGTGCAGACGTCGTCCATGGATTGTTATTCAGTCTGATTTGCCTGAAGTTCCTGGTTTTGGACCTTTTGAAAAGAATGTGTTGACATTGAATGCAGCACGAAACAAGTTCAAATTGCAAGTGGAAATGCTTGAAACTACTTGGTTAAATCTACAACAAATCGATAAGTAAGTCAATTCTATAGGGTAAGATTGCTTATTTGATTTTCACAATTATATATATATCTATAAGTTTTTCAACAAAACATAAATATTATTTTTTTCTATACAGGCACTGTTGGGTATTAGATCCATTGCAACCGAAACCATGTCACCTTTATCGCCGAATATTTTTAACGCCATCGCTATCAATGTTCATAAAAATAAATCCCTTGAATCCTATGGATTTACCTGAAATTAAATTCATGGGTAGTGAGACAGAAGTTGAACTAGAAAATAATTTAGCATCTAAGAATGTTCACGTAAGTATGTAAATCTATATCTAATTATAATCACTTTATAATATAATAATATTACATATTTTGATACCTTCTAGAATTGGAATTCAACAGATAATATTATAGACAACTTATTGATGTTATTAAACATAGCAGTATTTCCTAAAGTAGAAGTGAAAGAATCCATAGAAGATGAAGATGCTATTGTTGCTGATAAAGAATGTTGCATTTGTTTTTCTATAGAATTAGACACAGAAGTGCTACCTGATAAAATCTGCAGTAATGAAAAGTGTAGAAGGCACTTTCACACATCTTGTTTATTGCATGTATGTTTCTTTAATTCTAAGGAATTACACAAAAAAAGGTTTAATATAACATTTAAATATTTGTGTTTTAGTGGCTGCAAACTGTTCCTGGTAATCATATTATATTTGATTATATTCATGGTAATTGTCCTCACTGTGAGGAAAGTATATCATGTTGCATTAAATAAACCTTTCAGTCAAGTATCATTACCTGAAGTCAATTACACGATATTTCTGCTTGACAGTTTTTTATTCAAATACGTGTATATAATTACAATTCGTATTTCTCGCCCATTGTTCAACAGAGTTATTGAATTCTTGAGAACCACATATTAGAACTAACTTCGTACTATTTATATTCTCTTTAATAATTTGATAAACTGACTCCTCATTTAAACGCCCAGATTTTATGTTTATACCATGAAGATTTTGAACTTCATCTGAAGTATAAACAAATATGTTTTTAATTAAAAGTATTATGTTATAATAATATCTACAGTTATATTGATCTTAAATGTTAATCTTTATTACAAATGTATTAAATAAGTAATTAAAAGATATAATGTAAGTCATATTTTAACATACTTAACAATTGTGATATATATAATATAGATTTGAAATTCCAATAATCTGAGAAAACTTGCAATTCCTTTTTCAATGGAATCTGTGATACTGTTCGATAACATCCTACAAAATGGATCCTTGTCTCTTCAAGTTCATTATCTATAATTGATTTTATTATAGGATACATCACAGTTATTCCAGATCCCATACAAAACATAATAATATTCTGAAAACTAAAATAAGTAATCAATATTTTATTATTTATCTCGCTATGATTTAAACTCAGTTTTCAAACCTGTTACATTTATATTTGAAATTTCCATATGGCCCTCTCACACGAATTTCATCACCTATTCTTGCATGTTCTAAATACATACTAAATTTTCCATTATGATAAAGTCTAACTAAAAATTCCATACTATCATGTGTGTAATAAAGTGGAGTAAATGGCCTAGTCACATCTTGTAAATGTAACATGACATGTTGTCCTGGTTCAATTAATAAACATACATCGCTTTTTCTACCACTTTCTATGAATCATATAGAAATTCTATTAAAATCATATATTTAAATAGATAAAAATTGTTACGTAAAAAGTTCACCTCTATATTTTAGAGCAAGTAAAACATAAGTATCTGCAGCTTCTTTTATGTCTGTTATTACAAAAGTTTTGTATGAAAACTGGCACAACATATTCTTACTGATTTCTACTTTTACATTTCCTTTTTTTTTCTTTTCGTATTCTTCCAATACTTTTGTGTGTATGTCAAAGACACAAGGATTACATCCATTATGACAACAATCTTCATCTAATGGTGTTGTTGGTCTACTGTTATCATTGTCACAGTTGTTAGTACTATCGATATTCATATTGTATTATCTTACTTTACATCTATAAATACAATAAACACTATTACGAAACATGATAATAATATTGTTTTTTAGTATACTGGCAATGTTGGCTACTAGATTCACATAATAATTAACCAAACTTCAAAGAGCAATTAATTATGTTTCGCAATGTTGTCATTTGTTTTTGAATACATAAGCAACATGGTAGATTTTCCTAAATAATTCGGTACCCTTGATTTATTCTTGTATGTCTTAATTTTGTCACTAATTAATGTTTTTAGGCGATCTTGTGTTAGACACATACAGGCCACGGTCGAACATAAGTTCAGATCGAGGTCTGTACAGCACCAATTAGGCTGGTGGCAAAACGGTCAAACTATTAGCCAAATTATTCGAATTTGGCTAACAGTTTGAGAATTTTTCCACCAGCCTAATTGGCGCTGTGCGGACCCCGAACTGAGCTTCATGTTTCCTCCAAAGGAGGCGTCACCAAAGCCCGTACATGCACAACACAGGCATACAAAATAAAAGCTTTAATTATGACATATAGAATAACATAACCATCAGCGCGTGATGGTTCACTCGTTTAAAATATTTTTGATAGATTTACGGAAACATGATTCATGAGAATGTGTCATGTAATTTTACATTAACAATGATATAGAGTTATCTGTCATTTATAATGGATGACGTAGCATGTTGAAATGCGCAAAGAATTAAACAATGATAAACACTCAGAAGTGACAGTTCCGTCAACAATTTTTAATGCACTAACTCCAGTTAATTCGTAACATTTGGTGCTAGTTACATGTATATTTTTTAAAGAGAAGTATATACAAGTTCAGCAATAAAATGGACCAAAGAATTAAAGAATGGAGACGTTATGTACTAGTACAACCACCTATAATGATATTAGTATTTGCTCAAGCATTAACAAGTAATTACAACAAATTTTTTATCAATATATTTGTACTTATATTATGTATTATGATATATTTAAAGTTTTATGATAAATTACAAAAATATTTCAACTAATTACGTTAAATGCTGTATTTAAAATGTAGAAACAATGCAATAGTGTTCATTTAAAATTAGTATTAAGTATCAAGTAAGTTGAACCGGATATAAAATAATCTATACTTAGAACAGTTTATGTTTAAAACAAATTAAAAAATTGTTCTCTTTCTCTTTATACATACATATTTGTTTAATGACAAAATTAATTATATTATAATAAATGTATGACTTAATTTTAGGTAATATTTTAACAAATTTGATAGTGTATCGTGTTTGTAGTATAACATTAAGCATAAACAACTCGGAATGTTTGCTTTTACATGAGAACATTAGTTCTGCAGAAGCATTGAGAATAGATGCACAAGTGCAACCTGAAGCAAGTAAAATTTTAATAGTAAAATCTTTTATGGAAAATATTATTCCTACATTTTTATCCTTATTTTTGGGGCCATGGAGTGATAAACATGGAAGGAAACCTATATTAATATTAGGATATGTTGGTTGGTATTATATTTTCAAGAAGTTATTATTTGTTTAATTAACATTATATATTTAATTATCGTTATTATATTTTTATGTCATAGGTATATCACTAACATATTTAATTTTCTCCATTGTAACCATTTGGGATATCAGTCCATGGTTTTTATTAATTGCATATATTCCATATACATGTTTTGGAGGATTTTGTATAGTTTTGTTGGGTACTATCTGCTACATCACAGACATATCAAATGATAAAGACAGGGCATTGCAATTGGCTTGGATGGAAGCCCTAATTTTTCTAGGTGTCATATTTGGGTTTTTAGTAGGTCCTATTGTTTTTCGAGCATATGGATATACAACTGTATTTGGTCTTGCTACTGTAGGTTGCATTTTACCAGGACTTTATATATGCTTCTTCGTTCCTGAGACTATATCTAATAACAATACTGTGTGTATTTATTATTTTCATTGTTATAATTTTAGAACTAATTAATACTTTTGGTTTTTAATGAACTTAATTTACTTTCGCAGAAAACTTTGAACAGTTTATTTGATCTACAGTTAGTTAAGGAACTTATTATTACATGTACCAAGAAACGAGATGGTTTTAATCGGTACATAGTTTGGTGCTGTATAATTGTAATGAATCTGTTAGTAATTGCTTTTCAAGGAGAAACAACTATTGGATATCTATTTTCAAGTGCCCGGCTTGGCTGGGATATAGACAAATATTCTATTTATGTAGTAATTAGGTTACTTCTTATAACTTTTGGAATAATATTTGGAGTAAATGTTTTAACAACATATGCAGGTTCAGTAATAGCAAATATTTCAACAAATAAATAGAGGATAATAAGTAAATCTTTAAAAATAAAATAACTATTTTAGGATTATCTGAAGAGACAGTAGCTATATTGTCAGTATTTTCATTTTTATCTTCTTCATTAGTTCAAAGTTTAACATGGAAACCTTGGCATTTGTATCTATCAGCAGGAATTGGTACATTCAGTGGTGCTGCTAGTCCAATGATGAGAACTGTATTGTCCAAGTCTGTGCCTTCAAAAGATACCGGTAAAAATTATGTTGAAATTTTCAAATTATGTTGTATTGTTAAATTTTATGATCTACAGGAAATGTTAGTTTACTTATACATTTTTGCAGGTAAAGTATTTTCATTGACAGTATCTATAGAAACATTAACACCAGCTGCAGCAGCTGCATTATATGGCATGATTTATTCGTACTTTATGCCACCTATCTATCCTGTACCTGTTTATCTAGTGTCTGTAGGTATTTGTGTTATTACGATAATGTTATTGATAAACATACGAATCCAAAATAAAACTGTTAATTGCGCATTATATGAACCTTTGACACAAGATAATGAATAATCATGGGTTTTTATCGATATTTACGAAAAATACGATTGAAAAAACGCACAAAAAGCCACAAATGTTGATAAGATTTACAGTAAATAAGTAATAAGTAATATAGCAAATAAGATTTTATTTCTTAAATCTATAATTAACAAATACTTATTTATGTATACTTTGTACTGTTTTACAATGTAATGTTAACATGGCAAAAAAAATAAAATTTTAATCAACAGATGCATGAGAAAGAATATTGTTAGCAGTTTTTTTTAAAACATCCACGTTAGCTTTTCTAATTATTCAATCTATAAATTCAATTTTGCTTATTTGTACATGATTTTTCTACAGTTTCTTTCTCTTGTTCAGTTTCAAGGATTATCTGAAGAATGTCTGCTTTTAGAAGATGAATAGATTCACTGGTATTAATAGCCTAAAAGAATAAATATTATCATTTTACACAAAATAGCTCAATCTCCAAATAATTGCATCTCGCAAGTATTGCTATAGTTACCTGTAAATGAGGAGCTATGTGTCTTATCAAAGGGTTCAAAGCTAATTCGGTTTCCTCTTCTGATTCAAGCTTATAACCAGAAGTCATTAATCGAGCAATACAGTCTTCTTTTACTTCTACTAAAGATGTTATTAAATCTTTCTTTGATGTACCTTTTTGAAGGCTGTTAAGTCTAGCATCTAGAACATATTACAAAAACGTTATATAGTATCGTTGCATACATTAAAAATACATAAGTTAAATTCTTGTATCGTCTGTGATTTTACTAGAGTAATTACTAATAAATAGTCTAGTTATTACTAGAAATTACTTACAAAGTTTCTTCAAATACTCTTCGGAATCGGCAAGTTTCGAGTGTTCTGATTGATACTCCACAAAAGAATCTTCAAAATTATTGATAGATTTATTGCCATCAATCTCTCGGACATCTGTCCCGCACCACGGATCAGCGATGTCTGTTTTCATATTTATGTCATATTTCATATTTTACAGATTCGTATAAAAGCAGAGGTTATTTCTTGGCCAGTCCATTCCTTACTGACTACCCCATTTACTGACCTCTATGTACAATGTATGTAATGTACATACATGTATTTTGATACAAACGTAATTGTTAAATTTGTATGTATGTGTATCCCAAATATATAGATACGTACTATTTACAGGCACAACAGATATACACGTTCCTTTTTATGAAGCATTGAACAAAATTCAAATTTGTTGAATGATAAATTTTTAATAATTAATTTATATTCTTATACAAAAAATTAGTTAGATTGGACATCATTCTCATTCAAAGTTAAATTATGTATAATGGTGTAACTTATATGTGTGTACAGAAGTAATCAGCAGATAATGTGACAATAAATTATCAACAATGTGAGGAAACTCTTTATGATTAATTTATTATGAATATACAAATTTGCGTACTTTACACGTTGAAGTACAATTGACACTAATTTGATATGGTTAGAAAGCATAGAGTGATATAAAAAAATGTTTACAAAAATATTGTTCACTTTATTACATGGTGTAAGCAGCTGTCAATATCATTATTACAATGTTGTGGCATCTTTTCAGTTTACAATGTTTTTATCTACGTACGCATAATACATACGCTGCCTTTTGTTTACAAACTACATCTGTATGATAGCTATAGCATATCATGTGTTTGTATATACAATGAATATTATTGTTAGTTCAATGTTAAATCGTATTACATTTTAGAAATTATAATATTGTCAAAGTAATATCAGTCAATAGCATCTGCTTTATTTTCTAATAAATAAGATATAAAATATTTTTTGCTCATATAATGAAAGTCTTATGAACAGTATGAAGAGTTTAGCTATGGTGAAATTCCAATACTATAGTAATTTTTGTACCTGTAGAATTAATATAAATGATACAAAGGTACTATTTTTAAAATGTTTGATGCATTTCAGTATACTTAACATACTATAATTTACTCTGTAACAAATGCACCGAAATAGACCTTGTACATATTTTTCAGTATCAAAAGCTTGTGTAACGAAAAATGTGATCATCATATTTTCAATACAAATATACATTATGCTTGTATTTTATGTTTTTTTATTCAAAGCGTATACTTAGTTTGTAACATTAATATCAAAGGTCCAGGAACATTGGCTCCACTATTTTATAAAAATTTCTAATCTAAGAAATTAAAACAACCAATCTCGTGTATTATAAAATGATACAGAATCTGTATATATAAACATACTTGGTACAATATGTGTCTAAAAAAATATAAATTATTTTTATACCCATATACAATGCAATCGAAAATTCCTGTCAAATAAAAGTTCATGAGCAAAAAATGTTTAAACTTGTATGGGTCAAAAGCATTAAAATTGAAGGATAACAATTACAGTGCGAATAAATACGTGTAGGTGTTTTCATGACATTTTAAAAATACAGAACTGTAAATTAGGACATAACATTCGTACTTGGAAATATTTTTATACTCATAAATACATTGTCCATATTCAATAAAAATTTCAAAACGTTCCATAACTTCTTAATATCTGTATAAAAATTTATTTAAAATATTTCTAAAGATGTACGTAGATATAATCTAGTACTGTTTTAAAAGATGATTATTGCTTCTTGGTCATAAGTCTCACATTTTATTATGTTTTTTCATTTTTAGTATTCTATTTTAACCCTGAAGTGTAAACGACATTATATTTCTACAACATAAATCTATTCGAAATATAATTCAACTAATTTAGTATATAATTTGACCTTTGACATTGTGTTAAATGGAAACAAATTTAAGACTTAATAGCAGTCTCATGTTTTCTTATTTTTATATACAAAAATTATAGAACTTGAAAGAATTTTAATTCCATAATCACAGCATTTACTAATATTTTTAACAGTTTAATATCTCGTGAAACTTTTTTTTATGGTTATATTCCATATTTTAGTATTGTATACTTGTGAATAGATTAATTATCCATTACCTACTTGCTTTACTTTTAGTCATTACATATTTAATTTGATTTATACGCACAGCAGTAATCTAGCAATGTAATTTCAATGCAATATATGTTGAACTCCTTTGCATTCTGTTCTTCTAAATAGGAAAAATATTTACATTTGATTTTTAAATTGTAGATGTCATTCTTCAAGACATTAAATATTCCGTAAATAATAAATAATTCGTTTTTTCGTTGTTATAGATAACTAAAAAAAAGAATACAGAATTACCATTTTAAAAATTCATATTACATCAGTCGTTCTTATCTGATATAAATTTCACAACGTGAAAAGAATGCAGGATTAAGTATTATTTATGTAATGTATTAATAATGCAATAATGATATACTCACTTGGATTCTAAAACTAATGATCCTATATATAAAGAAAAAATCACAACCTGCAAGTCGCCAATTACATACTAGTAACAAAAATATGATTAATATTGTAATAAATTATGCCATGTTTGGCTTCAGGAATTTTATGAGCGGCATACAATGTAGCTATCAGAATCTAAAAGTCCCTAAATCTCTAGAGAAAATATATTTGTTATAGTGTCATAGTATTGTCTTCATAAAGAACAACATATGCTTTGAACAATCTATTAGATTCAATTTTTAATTATGAAAATAAGATTAATGGAGGTATTTGGTAATGTAATAAATAAAGTAATTATAACGATACAAATACCTTTGTCTTAAGTAAAAGAATTCTCAAGATAGAGAAGTATCAATCTATGCAATATTAGCGAGGATTAAGGATTAAGAAATCCTAATAACAAAGTAGCCATGCTTGATCACAGAGGATATCCTAGAGAGTCTAATAATTATAATATTTATGCACCACTTGAAGGTCTTTCCCAACAACATAACCACCTGCGCCATAATGGTAAGGGTTTCCTACGCCTAAATAATAAACTTGCACCACCTCTTCGGGTATTAAGAGCACTAACTATTGCCTGATCAAATGCTTCTTTAAGATCATGTTGAGTTAACGCAGAAGTCTCTACATAACTTACAGCACCCACTCTTTGAACTAATTGATGTCCTTGAGTGGTTGTAATTGGTGTTTGACCATATCTTGCTAACTGTAATTTAAGGTGTACATCTGACCTTAAATCACTTTTTGTGCCTACCTGTAATTATTACCATCATTTAAACTTATGCTTTAGTGTGTTAAGTTTACTTTTCTGTATAAATTGTGCTATTTTATAGTTGTCCTAGAAATTATATAAAAGTCATTATAACTGTATAATATAGAATTATTACCAAAATAATAGGTGCATTTGGGCAATATTTCCTTATTTCATTTATCCATCGAGAAGCTACACTATGATAAGAAGATGGGCATACCACACTGAAGCAGACTAGAAACACATCTGTTTCTGGATAACACAACGATCTTAAAGGATCAAAATCATCTTGTCCTGCTGTGTCGCATAATTGAACATTTAACGGTTGACCATCAACATTGACTACCACTGAAATATGTGAAAGACCATTATTTAAAATTTCTTTCATATAAACCTTTCAACAAAAACAGAACATGAAATTTAATACAAATTTGGATTATCAGGATTAGTGAAGACAATTACCTGGATTACTAGAATTACTATAGGATCATTATAGCCTTCTAGTTTTCTTTTGCAATAGCTAATGAAGATAAGATTACAGGAAGGTCAAGAAAAATGTAAAGCTCATTCATAGACTATCACTATGCACATACACTAAAAACGTATTGATAATAATATTTATTCAATAATGTAATAATAATTTAACATCAAAATTAACATCAAGCATAAAAATTAACTTTCATCAATCGTTATGAATAGAAAAAAGATATACGTAACACGATTACCGAATTAATAATTTCAAGAACAAATTTGTGATAAAAAGTGTTTACGACTAAAAAGGTATAGATATAGTATTCGATGATTACTATTCTCAAGGAAATTCAACACTGTTGTAGATTTAAAACTTACCACAATGATTAAATAATTAACTAACCATTATAATTATCGAAAGCAGTGGGCACGTATTCTCCGGGGAATCCGTTCGTCGAATAAGAAACAACGAGGCTGGTCTTTCCAACGGCACCATCACCTACTAAAACAACTTTGATTCTCCTATCAAGTGGTGTAGCACTATGGTCCGTGCCACTGCCGTTTGAATTTTGGTTCTGTGTAGTGTATGTCGTTCGTTTCGGCTGCATCTGCATCGTTTGTCTACTTTTTAGCAAAGGCTTAGTCCAATTCGTATGGGACGACGGCGGCATTATTTCGTCTTTTATTTGACCACAATCACGAGCTCTCATCCGTATATACTGCACACTGGATAATATCGCAGGTTATAACCTGTACCTGTCCAATAGAAGAGCGACGGCGATCAATTTCGTCTATCATCTATCGTGACAAGTTCCTCCACGGAACCGTCATATTTATTGTCCCTCTTGCTGACACTTGTAGCTCGCGCGATCACGGCTCGGGTTTCGGACACGATGCTTTCAATACGCCCTGTCAGGTACTGTGTGCATCGCTCGAAAACAATGGGGGAACGTACACCGTACAGGAAAGATGAAAAAAGAGAAAAAAAAGGAATTGATCCACCTGCCGCGACGCGGAGCCACCTGTTATTACGCTTTTCTTGCGGCGGCTGCAAGTTGCAACAACCGGTGGTACAGGTACACACGTTCCTATTAAATCGCCTCAACCTTGATTTCTTTGCCCTCTGTTTTAGGAAAATGTCACGGCGCATGATAGGTTACGATGTTTACGACTGGTTAATGAAAATCTAACCGGTGTTATGTATCCTGCAGTTTCTTTTCCAATGTAATTAAATATAGGCTAGTCACGACGCCACCTGCCACAACAGGTAGACCTTCCAGAGCTGCAAGAAAAAAAACTGATGTTAGGACGGCTTTTGGTAAACACGTGTAGCAAGAGACGCATACATGTATAAAGCTTCGTTAGTGATAATCTGGTATTCTATATATACTTCGTTTCTACCATGAGTACCTAATATAATTTGGGTAAATTAGTAGAAGTAGATACTCGATTATTAAACGATGGCAACGGTATTTACAAAATATATTTATTCACTGTATGTAGAAACTGAAACTGGTAGGAAGAATGAGTCACAGGTGGTAATTTTCATGTTTTAGCACAGAGGAGATGTCTTGTATGCAAGACTGTAGTATTTAACAACATTTTTTTCCTATACAAATGCTACCAACACATGAGGCATTTTTGCAACCGGTCATTTCCGAGAACTCTTGCTTTTCTATCAAAAACTCTGGCCGAACGGGAGTGATATCGCTGAAACCTTTCCGCCGTGCCCTATCTACGTTGAATTCCTGCTCTTGGACATCTGTGATTGGGATTTTTGGTGGGTAATTCAGAGGGATCACCTCAGGAGGGTGGCTATCTCTTCTGGACAGCTCTCTGCACACGAAGACCAGGCCTGCTATATTAATGGGCCCTGGCGGCGTGTCCAGCTCGCTTTTTTCGAATTCTTTATACGGCGAACAGAATCTAGAGCTCGCCTCTGCTGCTCTTCTGTCGTCCTCGTCGTCGTATGGTACTTTTGTGCATAAAAATTCATTGAATGAGCCGGGATTCTTGAAAAGCATCTTCTGCTCGAAGACCGAGAATGCGTTGGTCGTGTAGGTGCCGAAGCAAGTTAATCTTAAAAATATGTTTATATAGCCGGACGGTTTCTCGTCTTCATCCACGAGACCAAACGTGTTGTCTATTTGGTACGATTTAGGTAGATGCTTGTAGTCGTTACTCGTCATCATTACGTAGTCGCAAAGACAACCCGACATGGGGATCTTTGTTCTCCCGAGAGGGTGTTTCTTCACCTCCTCAGGACATATCAATATCTCCTTTATCTTGTAAACGTCTAGTAATATAGGTTTCGTACGCAGCTTCTCCACCAATTCTCCGGGAACTCTGATGAACACGTACACTTTCCCGGCATTAAAATAGACATTACGGAACCTGGCTTCACGTGTCGACTCCTTGTTTCTGTCCGGTTTAGTTAGAGTGAAAGACGTTTGAAAGATTCGAAACAATGGCATATCTGGGAATTGCATATCGACACCTAAGCTGGACGCATCGATTCCATGAAGCTTCTCGGGGTACAAACTGACGTGGCTTACGAAAACTTCCAGGATATACAATTTTTCATGTTTGTCGGAAACGCAGTGTCGGTTCATAGTGGCAGGATGATTTCTGTTCGATGTTTGGAAAATATAGGAAAGTGGTTCGTGATATAGTCTGGTAAAAACTTTAATTTTGATGATGAAATTGGCCGTTGCGCAGGCTTGTTTGAGACCTGCTTGAGAGAACAATTGAATTCGTTTGGAAGATACGAATTTGAAATTGGCGCGTCTTTCTTCGTTTAACGATATCTATATGATCATCGTCATTGATTGACGATGTAAAAAGTTCTTTAACGTTATTATAATTACCTTTTTTAGTGGTTTATTGTAGTACGTTCTATTACAAAAAATATACTTTTTTCCACATGTGTAGCTTACTAATATTTCACTGAGAATATATTATACACGCGGTAGTAATTAGCTAGATAATCTTAGATTGTTTTCATTTACACTTATTTATTACATATTACAATTTACTCTCTATAAATTTTAACCAAAAAACAAAACATGAGCAAGATAGTAATGTACTGTAAATATCAGGAACAAAAAATAGTGATTTTTAACGATGACCTTTACACGAATGTTAGTGTAAAAGTATTAAATTAAATTTTTTCGAAGTATCGTGGCTTAATCTTATATTCTAAAGACATAATTTTTAAACTGCTTACTTAATACGTAAAAATTATTTAAAATATATGATTTTCCCTACTTGATTTTGAGGGTGTAGAACAGAATACATTTTTCATGTTCTCGTTCCAATCAGTCGGTTGGACGTCGTCAGTCAATAAACCTTGTTCACTGTAACAAATCTTTTGCTTCACTGGAGTATTGTTACAGCTGTCAGTTATATTCGTTGTACTACTCATACTATAAGTCTGATAACCAGTATCTTGTACAGAGTTTGAAACACTTTGCTGGTCAGACATGCCTAATTTAGTAAATGTGTAAATATCGTTCCGATCTTTCGAAGAAAGTTCTACGTCCTCAGTCTCAAAATTCTTTTCGACACAGATCGAACTTTTCGCAACAATTTTCGTCCCAGGCGAGTTATTAATTTGAGCATACTCGGAGTTATTATCGAAATTTAGGAACTTGTGGATTTCGTATTCTGCCACTGGTGCCTTAACATTGTCAAAGGACACATCTAGAAGGTCGGAAAAACATAAATGTTGCCTTCAAATGTATTATATAAAACTGTACAAATAAAAGCATTTCTGGTAAAAATTTAATGAAAATAATCATGCAGGGAATACCTGAAGAAATATTATTTGAGTATTCATTATCTTCCACGCTGGATTGATCTACGCTCATTTCTGTGACGAAATTTAATCGGACAACTGAGCGATTTCGAGATTTTATACTTTCGCAAGACATGTTATTTGCTCTTTTATGTATTGGAGATATGTTCGGAGAAGATAAATTATCAAGAATAATTTCAGATGTGTCGAGATGATTTTCTAAATCTTGTGATGGCTGGAAGTTAATTTTATTGAAGTGTACCAAAAATGAAGAGAACCATTATTAATAAGAATTTCAAGTTACCTTGAATGGAACTCCATCTGCCAGCATGCCACTTTGTGGATGACTGGAAGACAATATAAGAGATCCATTCAATTTCACAGATGATACAGAATCAGAAAAAGTTTCTTCTTTTTCCAAATATTCATCATGGTTACAGAATAACTTTCTTCTCAAGGAGTTATTACTACAATTCGAATCGTCGCTCTCAGCATTCTGTTCCTAGAAAATGGAAAAAGGTCAGCAACAAATTTATTTCATTTAAATCATTCTAACTGCAATCTTTTCACTTACTTGAGTGAATGTCAAATAAGGCTTTAAAACTTCTTCAACATGTGACGGTAAATCAGGCGGCAACGATAATACTGTTTGACTCCATCCTGAGAAAATATAAAATTAAAGCAATAGGAATGTGATTTACAAAATTTATACTAATTACCATCTTTCTTCAACTTGGATACTGCATTCATACTACTAGGTGCTCTAGTTGGAGTGTCTGTTTTAATTCTACTATCTTTTTTCTTTACTTCCCATGGGCTTGGAATGATATTATTCTCCTTAAAAAATCGATCAATAGCTGCTTGAGCTTTTACCTCAGTTTCTTGATCGATACAGTGTACCTGTTGCTCAGGAAATTCTTCTATTCTCGCTGGCTGTATCATAGCCAGTTCATCCACACTCCATGCAAAATCTGGAGACTGCTGGGCTGAACTTGAAACCTAAAAATATTCATTTAAAAAATGGCATTACCCATCAAATTAAAACTCTATTTTGCATTTAATATGTTGGACAGTATTATGAGAGGTTTTACAAAGTATTTTAAAAGATTACCTTACTAAACACAGTTGGACTAATTACAGATAAATGCAGTCTATTAGTTAAATCAGTCTCAAATGGATTTCTTGCCATAAACTTAGTTAGTCCAGATGGCGGAGTAATATGACTAGGAAGTACACTAAAACAACTTATATTGTTTTGATATGTTGCATGCGTAGAGATTGAGTCATGCTTTTTCACAGGTGTGTTGTACATTATTGGGCTCTTCATTGCTATACCATCGTGCTTGTTTTCATTCTTAATCGGCGTTGTCCACTTTAATTGCTCCATTCCCAATATAATTATAAAAACTTACGAAAATAATTATTGCAAGAAAAGTAGCTGTAAACGAAAATATCAAGGCTTGACATTGGTACCAGTAAACTTTGGTAAATAAATGTTAATTGAAAATATTATATTTTCTGTACAAGAAAACATTGCTCTTGATTATTAAGAAAACAATGCTCTTGAATAAGAACAATTGTTGTGAATTGTTTAGAATGCTTACGGTCACTATCAAAAATGTTGTAACGTCTTCTATCTTCTTGTTCCTTCAACTGTCGACCGTTACCGCATAAAATAAAACTGTATATTTCATGAACTTTCTCACTGGGTCACTAGTTTTATTTTATGCACAACGGTGGAACGTTATAACAATGCCATTCCTATAATTCAGGAATTTGTTTAAAAATTTGAATTATTTTGAATCAACGAACTATAATCACGTGACCATGTCATAAATTACACTGGATTACACTCTCGTAGAAACAACTGGTGATCTAGGGCACGAAGGTGGCGGTCTGTAGCGAGTCCAACAGGCACTTTCCTGCGCGTGAATTAACGTATTTCTGATTATTTAGTACAATTTTTACAATTATTACAAATTTTTATACTATTTTAAATAGCCGAAATCTTCTAATAACTTGTTTCTTTCATTTCTTGTCCTTTCCCAGATTTCTGTTCCTATATTTATAATAGAACCTTTAAATTTTGATTTTCTGTCTTTTTTTAATGCATTAGTGACGGCGCTTGTGACAAAATCGAAAAGCTTCCTTCAGCCACTATACAGCGCTAATTAGTCGGTGGTAAAATGCTCAAACTATTAGCCAAACAGTGACGACACCTGTGATAAAATCTGAAAGCTCTGTTTTGGCTAGCAGTTTCAGCGTTTCGACATTTACTAATTGGCGCTGTGTGGACCCTGTTCAGAGCTTCTTGATTTCACCAGAAGAGGCGCTATTAATGAGACGGAGCTTCCTATTGGCTACTGAAATCAAATTGGTATGAACTTGCAGCGCTATCAAAAATAGATAAAAAATTTATTATAAATTTTATACGTATTTACAAGCGAAACATTGCAATGTATAAATTTCAATAAACTAATATCCTTTTATTAATTTGATCAACTTAGGGCATGAGACCATTGTTAACAACTTACTTTTGTCCTTAAATCAAATTTGTCGATGTTCATTGCCAACCCGTTAGAGGGAATTAGAAACAGAAAACCAACTTCAATACTTTCACGTTAGAAATGTTTTCACTGCTTAATATTTACTGTTCACAAATCATTTCATGATTGTCAAGCATCGTCTTTTATTTGGTTGACGATTTATTGTAATTGTGGTGATTAATAATGTTGCGGAATTGTTAGTAATGCCTTTAACCTATGAAGTTATGAGTTAACTATGTATTGTTTGCATAAACACATTTAAGATCAATAAATAACAAAACATTTCATTCTTGTAATAAGTGGTGGATTTTGTCAGAAATATTGTGAAAGTTCAGATTTTTATTTTTTTCTATTTTTTATAAATTAGAAGCATTAAGAATCCAGCTTGTGTCAAGAGTAAGTACATTTATTAACATTTAAAGCTCATATATTTTTATACATTTTTCATATTATGACAGATAATATAATAAAAATGGTGGCTGGCCCTACGGAACATGGAACACAAGCAGATGTAATATTTATCATTGAAGGTACAGCTGTAAATGGAGCCTACCTTAATGATCTCAGAACGAACTATCTGGGTCCAACACTCGAGTATGTTCTAAGTTATACATTTTTATTTTTATGCATTATTTCATAAAAAATAAGGCCTTTTTGCTTACCTCAATTTATTCATCCATAATTTTTGTACTTTACAGATATTTCAATCAAGGTCCCATTGAAGATAGGGAATATGTGTCTGAGGTAAAATAATAATTGATTCATTGTCTTATTGCAGAATATATAATTGCATCTGATAAATTTTATAAGTATTAATAAGTTGTTTTCATTTCCCTTTAGAATAGTTCAACATTGTATGGTATAGTGGTATACCATGCTGCTGACTGTTTGCCAGCACCATGTACAGAAACATTTGGGCCTTATGCTAATCCCCACAAGTTACAACTTGTTCTTGATAAGTTGGAGTAAGTAATGCAGTTTGTTAGGTAATAGTCTCTCTGTTAATGAGGTCTTTTATAATCAAATAGGATGGTTGGTGGGAAAGGTGAGTCATATGCAAATATTGGAGAAGGTCTTGCTACTGGATTGCAATGCTTCGAGGACTTGCAATTACGACGCGAGCCGAATACAGCATCGCAGAAACATTGTGTTTTGATTTGTAATTCTCCTCCTTATCAAACGGTTATACAAGAGTCATATAAATTTGCTGGTCATACCATAGAGCAGTTGGCTACTTTGTATCAAGAGGTACACAAATACAAGTAATTTCAATACAAATTGTACTATAGATCTCCAACAACATTTTCTTGTTACAGAGGAACATTAATCTCTCAATATTGTCACCAAGGAAGATACCTGCGCTATTTAAAATGTTTGAAAAAGCCGGAGGAGACCTACAGTCGTCGCAAACTAAAAATTATGCAAAAGATCCACGACATTTAGTCCTGCTACGTAACTACAACTTGAAAGAAAGACCTGTTAGTCCTCCAATAGGCGGTGCTGTGCATACCAATCCAGGCACAGCTGCACAAATTCCGTTAAGCCCGTTGCAAAGCAACGACAGTCCAAATACGAATCAAGTTCAACAAAATATTGCTCAACCAACCCAATCACAAGGTCCTCCATTCAGAAACCAAACACCTCAGAATATTGCTCCAGTTCATCAAACGGTGGTACCAATTCCTACTGTCATGAGCACTGGAAGACCACCCTACAATCCTCAAATATCCGCTCCACCAACTTATCACCCGCCGGCACAAACAAGAACAGGCCCAAGATGGAGATCTTTCGTAACACCAGGAAACACTGGAGCCGCGAATTCTCAAAGCAGTGCTTTGATAGCACAGTTAAATCAGCCTCCTTCGTTGGGTCTTAATGTAACACCATTTGGTCAAAGAATGGATGGTAATAATGGATTCAAACTTTTAATAAATCTAGTAGCATAAATAAGTTAGCATATTTATTTTATGTAGCATTGATTGTTACTGTCAGTAATTGTAGAGTATCACAGAATAATTGTAAAGTATTACAGCATATAAGATCATTTCATATTATTCGTGTTAAAAATTCGATCTTCTTACTTCTTTTCAGTTCTTCATAGTACTCACATGTTGCATGCACTTTCAGTAGCCAACACCAACGTTATGGCTGCCAATGCACAACAGCAACAACAGCAGCAACAACAACAACAGCAACAGCAGCAACTTACACAACAGCAGCATCAGCAAGTGAGATTCACGATGCAATTGCAGCAGCAACAACAGCAACAGCAAAATGTGCAACAGCAGTCTTCGATGCCGATGTCGGCCCAACAAAATCATGGACAGGGCACACCGCAACTTACGGTATCGTGTGTTAGTCAATCTGTGCCTACACAAGTTCCGCAAACAGTTACTACTTCACAAACACAGGCATCGGTATCTTCAGTCACTCAGCAGCAGCAAGTACTACATTCTCAAGCACAGGTAGCTTTAAAGAGTGTCTTGCATAATTCTTTTTTACTCATTTTAATTGGAGAATCTTTTATGAGTATGTGAATATTCTAGGGTAATATAACTAGTGGACCTGTAGCTGGCCCTCAGATTTCAGCGCCAAGAGAAAGGCATACAATATGGCACGGCATGATTGAGTGGGTTGAGAAAGCTAAAGCACCTGCGGACACGCAAAAACAGACCAGACATCTACCTTGTCATGTTTCTGCAAACTCTAAAGATGGCGATCCAGAATTGTAAGTCCCTTCTGGGAATAAATAGCGGTGCTGTAAACATTTTTATTATGTTAACATTCTTGATTGGTTTATAGGAAAGCCGACACCTGGCCACAGAAGCTCCTTATGCAACTGATGCCTAAACATTTGATAGGCAACATTGGCGGATCTTATCTGAAGAATTCCAAGTCTGTTTTGTTCCATCCAGCACAATGCGAGGCACTGGAATCCTTGACTAAAGTTATGAGTTCCGGATTTGTAAGTATCCTATACAATTCGATAAAATACATTAATTTGGCTAGACATTGAGATTGTAATCGAATTACAGGCAGGTTGTGTCCACTTCACTTTCCCTGCGCCACCATCGACTTGCGACATAAAAGTACTTATTCTCCTATACACGGCTGAAAAAAGAACATATTTAGGATTTATTCCAAACGATCAGTCGGGTTTCGTGGACCGTTTACGCAAAGTAATTCAGCAGCAGAAAACGTCTCACGCTTCCATGAGACAAGGACAGGTGAGCAGAAATTTTGATACGGTCAATGAACGATCTCCAGAAATAGAAATGTATCAATTAAATATCATAGGCTGGACCTGCACAAGGAAATGCGATAACTGGGCCAATGCCAACCACGGGCACATCACAAGGTGGCATTCTTATGTCCCAAACAAACACTATGGCAATGGGAGGAGGTCAAATAACTCAAAATGTCGTTCCAACTAACGCTGCACAACAAACATTGGCATCGTCTGTTGGACCCCAAAACCAAATTAGTATGCAGGTGAATAGCACAATAAAAGTGAAACTAATTTATTGTTTTTTTTTTTAAGTTAGTTGAATAAAAACTATATGATTAATATATTGACAGACTGGGCAAATAACTGGACCTCAAGTCGCTCAACCTTCTGGTACAATGATAGGCCAACAGAGACCACCGTTCGATGATTTAGAAATAGCTAGGCACCAGAATCTGTTGAAAATCCAACATCTGAGGCAAACTCTAGAAGCCGCACAACAACAGGAAGCACAATATAAGTCTCAGTTAGAAGTAAATGTAAGTATGAAAAATGCTAAAATCATATTAACAAGAAGTATTATCTACACGAATTTCATTTATAGATTCAACAAAATTTGGAAGTAGCACAACAGCAAGAAATGCAGTATAAACAACAGTTAGAGGTGAAGTGCTTGAAAAAATTGTTTCATTGTATATTTTACTTGCAATTAGAAGAAACTGAACAAACATTTTGTTATAGGCTCAGCAAGCGCAAAGAGCTCTTAATCCTGTCGGTATGGCCAATCAACAGGCAAACGCACCAAGGCTGATGCGTCCTGGTTCAAATATGGGTCTCAGACATTTATTACAACAAGTATGACAACGTATAATTGCATTTAGATTAAAACCAACAGATAATTAATTTATTTACATATATTAATTCTTTCCTACAGCCACAACCACCATACAGGCAAGTACTTGGACTACAACAACAAATAGTTGCAGCCAGAGGACAAATGCCAACAAGGCCTATGGCACCTGGTAATACACAGAATCAACAATTCGAAGATGTTAATAATTATGATTTCCTCGGATAAGCGATTTAGGTAGAAAAAACTTTTATAACGGAACGATGTATTTAAGTAAACTATTTGCTACCGGTTACAAGTAGTTTTGATAAATTTTACACATGTACTATACGAATTTCAAGATAGCTTTATGTGCAAAAAATATGTTTGTTAAAACTGTAAATTATGTATTTGTTTTTATTATCAAAGAAATTAGCAGAGCTAGGAATGAATAATTACAAGTAATGAAAACATCGAAATTCTTTGCAATGTGATTATGTATTATTGTATACATAATTTATTAACGTGCGATCTAATAAATTAATTCATAAATCTTCGGAACATAATTTCTACAAAAACGATGTTTGTTCGCACGTGACAATTTTTTGTTGATAAACCTGAAAGCACGTGGTAGGAAACAAGAAGGTTATGTATCGTGCAGTTTCTTATAATTGTCGAACGTGGTAACGAAAAAAACCTGTTGCTTGGAATAATTATAAGTACATACAAGGTTTTGAGATTGTATATACGTGAATATAATACTGTAAGTTACTGTGTACTCATTACTATAATAAATAAACATTAAAAAAAAGTTTGTATTTGTCCTTTTGATTTACATACATACACGACATGCATTACACATTGTATACATATGTATGCATACATATATTTTAATTAACTTTCAAAGTAAAGTTGCAGATTTCATTAACAAGTAATGAATTTTTATTTTGTAAATTCAGTACAATAATCAAATTTGAAATATGATAGCCATAATTATTTTGCAGGAAAAAATATATGTTTTGCAACACTGTTTCTAATCAAATTTAATTTATTCTTATTAATATTAAGTCTGTATTCTTACAATCAATGATTAAAGGCAGATGCATCAGAAAGACGCTGCAAACAGAGTAAAATGTGAAAACACACCACACATAATCTCAGATAGATAAGAATATCATTGAGCAAGATGTCCATTTGACCTAAGCTTAAACTCTGTTTAGTTTTGAAATAACATGGGTGTTCTATTTTGCAATTACCACATTGATAAATAAAGATAACACACTGATTCCATTTAATTCTGTACCAGGGGGTCTGAGTAAATGTAATTGATCACAATCAACTATTATTGTCCATCTGCATCACTGTACTGTGTTCTTTCCACACTTTATTTTCTTTTCTTTTGTGTTTCACTTATTTACAATTTTTTATTCATAGATCATGGGTATAATAAAATTTTACAAATCACCTGGATTGAGATCTGGGCATCTCAGAAATCAATTCAACAGTCTGGTTTTATTATCTCAGTCAATAATTGGACTGGAAACAGAATTGTGCTACTATGTTGAAACTAAGGAGTCTTTAAGTGATGAAGAATTGAAATTATTAAAATGGATTCTTATTCCTCCATTTGAAAAACATTGCCTTAAGAGTGACAGTGCGTTCGATCATAAATTGGATAACAGCTTAGTTATTGAAATTGGTCCAAGGTAAAACAAATCATTAGATAAATAATTATTATAAACATTATATTATAAGTAATTAATATTTCATATTTTTACAGATTGAACTTCTCCACAGCATTCTCCAGCAATGCTGTATCTATTTGTAAGTCTGTCCACCTGCATAAGATAATAAGAATTGAAGCAACTATTAGATACTGCATTAAACATAATGGAAATCTTGATAAAACCTTGGAAGATGCTGTACGTATAAAACTCGTTATTTAAAATACAAATGAAGCAGTATTTATAGTTCTATATTTCTATACAGATAACAGAAACATTACATGACAAAATGACTCAATGTAGGTACATGCAACCAATAGAAACATTTGATCATGGTTTTAGACCTGATGACTGGTTTGAAGTGGATGTCCTTAAAGGTGGACGAAAAGCATTGGAGGAAGTTAATTCAAAATTAGGTACATATCTAAAATAAAATGCAACAGTATAGTTACTCAAAATAAAATTCATTTCATTCTTTACACAGGTTTAGCATTTGATAATTGGGATTTAGATTTTTATACAGACCTGTTCCTTAATAAATTGAAACGAAATCCAACCAGCGTCGAATGTTTCGATTTAGCGCAATCTAATAGCGAGCATAGTCGTCATTGGTTCTTTAAAGGATATGTAGTTATTGATAATGAAGAGAAGAAGAAATCATTACTTGATATGATTATAGAGACACAAAATTACTCGAATCCGAATAATACAATTAAGTTTAGTGACAACAGTAGTGCAATCAAGGGATATGAAGTCAAGACATTAAGACCTACTTTGACCAACAAATGTAGCTTCTTCCATTTAGAAAATGTTACTCAAGATCTCATATTTACTGCTGAAACACATAATTTTCCAACTGGTGTTGCTCCATTTAGGTAAGTAACACTGTCTAACTTTTTATTTGCAATTACTGTACATTGTAATTTGCAGTGGAGCTACAACTGGAACTGGCGGCAGACTAAGAGATATTCAAGGCATTGGCAGAGGAGGGTATTATATTGCTGGAACTGCTGGTTATTCTGTTGGAAATTTGCATATTCCAGGTTCATTCTTTTACCATTCATTTAAAATTCGTGAATGCTGAAAAATGATTATCATTCTTATCAACCATTTTATTTATTTGGTAGGATACAACTTGCCATGGGAAGAAGAAGATGTTCCATATCCTAGCAACATGGCTAGTCCATTAGAGATTATAGTTGAAGCTAGTAACGGTGCATCCGATTACGGTAACAAATTTGGAGAACCACTCATAACAGGATTCGCTCGTTCTTTCGGAATGATAGACAATACCGGTGAACGTCGTGAATGGATCAAACCCATAATGTTTAGCGGAGGCATGGGTACAATGGACGCTGATATGTCACAAAAAGTCGCACCAGCAAAAGGTTTGTGTTAAAGATAAGCGAATGCAATGCATAACAATTGAAGATTAATGATTTTAGGTATGGAAGTGATAAAAATTGGTGGTCCTGTGTACAGAATCGGCGTGGGAGGTGGCTCGGCTAGTTCCATCGAGGTATTTTGATTATATTCATTAACATCGTACTCTCTGTATTCAATTAAATAATTCAGAGTTACTAGGTGCAAGGCGATAATAAATCAGAACTCGATTTTGGAGCAGTCCAAAGAGGTGATCCGGAAATGGAGCAGAAACTGAACAGGGTGGTGCGTGCATGTACAGAAATGGGACGAAAGAATCCAATACTTAGTATACATGATCAAGGAGCGGGAGGAAATGGTGAGCATTATTTTTATATAATCATATTATAATGACAAGACGATTAAATCATTAACGAGGGTTTAAAATACTATTAGGCAACGTTCTAAAGGAATTGGTGGAACCTGCTGGTGCCGTTATCTTCACCAAAAAATTTGAGCTAGGTGATCCAAGCATCAGTACTTTGGAATTATGGGGTGCTGAGTATCAAGAGAATGATGCAATCCTGTGCAAACCTGAAGATGCTGGCTTAATCAAGGAAATAGCAACTCGAGAGAAATGCCCTATCAACTTCGTAGGAACTGTTACCGGAAATGGAAAGGTTATTCTTTCTGAAGAAATCGATTGTGACGCATCAAAGTATCTGAATGAAAATTATAAGGATGAGAAGAGACATCCGGTGGATTTAGATTTAGAATTGGTACTCGGGAAAATGCCGCGGAAGGTAAATGTGCAGAGATACTAAGGAACACTTTAAATCATATTTGTGATAAAGTTTAAACTAAATATAATTTTTTGGTTTCGCAGACGTTCAACTTTCAGAGGAGGAAGACACAGCTACCTCCTTTGTCACTTCCAATAGATTTGACCGTACAATCTGCTTTGGAAAGAGTCTTGCGTTTGCCTTCAGTCGGCAGCAAACGATATTTAACTAATAAGGTTGACCGTTGTGTAACTGGATTGATAGCGCAGCAACAATGCGTTGGTCCTCTACATACTCCTCTTGCAGATGTTGCTGTAACTGCAATTTCTCACTTCTCAACGGTAAACGGAGAAATAATTTATTAATAGTACCATTAGCAATATATTTAATCATGCCAATCTTCGTAGGTTGGCATAGCTACATCCATTGGAGAACAGCCGATAAAGGGTTTAGTGGATGCAGCAGCTGGAGCTCGTATGACCGTGGCAGAGGCCTTAAGCAATTTAGTATTTGCGCGAATCTCAGATTTGAAGGTATTAGGTGCATCAACGTAAATGGAATTTCTTTTTTCTTTTACTAAAGTTTACACATTATAGGATGTTAAATGCAGCGGTAATTGGATGTGGGCTGCTAAATTACCAGGAGAGGGTGCTGCACTGTACGATGCGTGTTCTGCTATGTGTTCATTGATGAACGAACTTGGCATTGCAATAGATGGAGGTAAAGATTCTCTTAGCATGGCTGCTCGAATTGGTAAAGACGTTGTTAAAGCGCCAGGAACGCTTGTAGTTTCTTGCTATGCTCCTTGTCCGAATATCCGTCAAGTAAGTAAAAGTCAAAACATATTTATCCAGGTTTATATATTCAATTAACAGTTTCATATTGCAGGTAGTAACGCCAGACTTTAAAGCACCTGCGACAGGGAAGAATGGCAGCTTGTTATTCGTCGACTTGTCCAATGGACAAAGTCGAATCGGCGGTACGGCTTTAGCTCAGGTGTATAAATCACTTGGTAACGATGTTCCAGATATGAAACATGCTGATTTATTGAAAAATGCTTTCAAAGCGACGCAACAGTTGATTGCAGGTGAATTATAATGTTTTAAAATTTCTTTCATTACACTGTGAAGATATGCAAAGTTTAATACATTTTTCTGTTTACAGAGGAGAAAGTATTGGCAGGACACGATATTAGCGATGGAGGACTTATCACGTGTCTTTTAGAAATGTGTTTTGCTGGTATGTCTGGAATGGACGTTAATATTTCCCACAAATCTGGAACACCTATAGAGGTTTTATTCACTGAAGAAGTGGGCTGGATATTGGAAGTTGATGAAGAGAATTACCAACACGTGTTAAATGTGTTTAAACAATTTAATGCTCCTATATATTCAATTGGACGATCTGAAAAGTTTGGAATGTCTTCAAAAGTATTTACCCTAAATTTTATGCGAAGTCTTTAACATGAACATTTATAATTACTTTTACATTATGTTCTTAGATAAATGTCAAAGTTAAAAATCAGACTGTCTTGGATTCGACAGTGTTATCCTTGATGTCTCTGTGGGAAGAAACTAGCTACCAATTAGAACAACGCCAAACAAATGTGGAATGCGCATTAGAAGAGTTTAATGGTCTCAAAGATAGAACTGCGCCAGTTTATAAATTGTCTTTTAACCCTGATGTAAAACCTGTTGAAATTCACAAGACTTTAACTTGTTCGTAAAATTTGTATCTAGTATTCGCTTACGTTACAACAAATTTTATGCTTTCAATCGTTTTTACAGCAAATATCACCGTGGCCGTGATAAGAGAAGAAGGCATAAACGGCGATAAGGAAATGGCGGCATCCTTAATGCAAGCCGGCTTCGAGGTTTATGATGTGACAATGCAAGACTTATTAGAGAACAAAGTAACATTTGACAGGTTCAAAGGTGTCATCTTTCCTGGTGGCTTTAGTTATGCTGGTATGTTGTTCATTTATTTTAGAGGGAAATTATTACTGCTGCTTCATTAAGCATAATTGGTTTAAACTTATCTATAATTTCAGATGTCTTGGGCTCAGCAAAGGGATGGGCAGCGAGTCTCCTCTTCCATCCGTCTTTACAGAAGCAACTGAAAGCATTTATCTCCCGTGACGACACGTTCAGTTTAGGAGTTTGTAACGGATGTCAATTAATGTCTCTGCTGGGATGGATAGGAAACGAAACCGGTATGTTCTGTTGAGTAACAAAATGTATCGAGCATAAGGAATTTGTGCTTGTGAAATTCATGAATTTCATTAACACGCTTGATCATATCCTCCTTCTAACGTAGGTAACGTTGAAGAACCAGACGTTTTCTTAGACCATAATCTATCTGAGAGATTTGAGTGTCGGTGGAGTACGATCAGAATTGATAAGTCCCCATCCATTATGCTAAATGGAATGGAAAATAGTGTATTGGGCGTGTGGGTCGCACATGGAGAGGGAAGATTTACTTTCAGAAACGATGATACTTTGAAGAAGCTTGAAAACAATAATTGCCTGGCCATTAGGTATACTGACGATTACGGCAACCAAACCGAACGATATCCTCTTAATCCTAATGGTAGTACAGGTGAGAATTCATATATTTACATGTAAATATCAATGAAGATGATAGGGAATCAGTGTCCCTAGTGTAACGAAGTTATGTATCAAATATTTTGTATTACCTTAGGTGGTATTGCTGGTATCTGTTCCACGGATGGGCGGCATCTCGCAATGATGCCACATCCCGAACGATGTACGCAAATGTGGCAGTGGCCTTGGAAACCCACAGACTGGGTGAAATACGAGATTTCGCCATGGCAACGTATTTTTGATAATGCATATGCCTGGTGTTTGTCTAAACAATAATTCAATACATTCCACGCGATAACAGCCATTAGTGTATATAACAAGATTGCATATGATCTGAATGAATTAATTTTCCATAGATTATAAAATTCTTTATTTTCTACTTTCTTAACAAAGTATGGTAACATTGTGTAGTCAAGTACAATAAAAATGGTAAATTACAGTTAGAAATTTATTAATTGTTCAATTCGTGTCACTTAAACGAATTCTGTCTGACTTTAAAGAGTTGATTCGAAGGCGAGAATTGTTGAAATTGATTCGTATCAAAAACGTCTTCTAAATGCAAGTCGCACCGCAATATCACAACACCGGATGGATTCACTTTGACTTTTATTTTCGTTTGCGGCGTCAGAACGCCGTAATTTACATCTTCGTATAAATCCTGGAAACAGAATTATTTTGGCTGTTCTTATTTTGATCCAATTGAATCTCAGAATTGTGATTGTTTCGTAAACGCATACCTCCACACTGTATCCTCCAGGATACTGGAGCCCAAGCTCCTTTAGTGTAACAGATACATCGGACGGTGTGCCGTCCGTTCTCCTATTTACAAACGCTATGGCGTAAGAGTAGTAATTCTGGTAGATGGGAGTTATCGGCCTCGCCCAGATTTCAATGCCTTTATGCTAAACAGTAGAATAGAACTCTTACTAACGTATTCCGAAACCCACACTATTTCCCCGGTACTGTTCAATTTTCATGCACGTACTATTACTATTAATATTTAATTAACTAACTTTGTAGATACGTCGACCCTGTATGCCCAGTGGATCCTGGTCCACAGCTATAATTTTCCTATTCTGTAAAATATTTTTGTACTCGGGCCTGATAGTTCGTAAATCAACGGACATTAATAGAGGCGCCGCCAGAATGGCCCACAAGGCCATTTGTGTTTTACTTTGCTCGTAACTCAGGCCAAAGTTACCAATAATCAGCATGTCGGGATCGTTCCAGTGACCGGGACCCGCATTTGGTACAATCGCATCTTGATTGTTTCCATAGTAATCTATAATGTTTTCTAAGCTGTTCCAGGAATCTTGAATGTCGTCAAAATTCCTCCAAAGATTACAATGTTGTGTTATGGCAGTAAAGTTTGGCTGAAATTTATATGCTCTCAAAGACTGTTCTAATGTAAGATTCTACAGATGCTATTATGAACACCAACCTGCATTCCAGCATAAATTTGATAGACTGGCCAACTACAAGAATAGACCATTGACCGGCCTGTTTGATTTAAATAAAATCCAAACTCAGGATAGCCTAAAATATTTGATAAGATCATTTGATAAAGTCAGTTAAGTAGAATTTGTTTCTAATTGAGTATATGTATAATAATTTAAGTGATACCTCTGTCCATTTCAGATGGATGGGAATAACAACCATCTAGTTTCACATAATCAACATCCCAAGATGCAAAAGTAAGTGCATCTGTTTCTAAGTATCCTAATATACCAGGGTAACCAGCACATGTATAGTTACCAAAGTCTTCATAAATCCCAAATTTAAGACCCTTTGAATGAATCTACAAAGTCAAAATAGAAAATTGTGAGACTAGGAAATCAAGATTCTATGTTGAAGGTAATTATAGAAACATACATAATTTGCAAGACTTTTCATCCCATATGGAAATCTTTGTCTATCTGGTACAAGTTGACCATCAACATCTCTGTCTTTTTCCAACCAACAGTCATCAACATTAACATACTCATATCCAACAGCAGCATAGCCCTCTGCTACAATAATGTCTGCCATTGTGCGAAAGAGCCGATCACTATAAAAATGTAAAAATTGAGTTTTAAGTAATTTTCAAACTTTTGTCATACAATAATTATTTTCTTAAGCTTTGCAATTGAAACTTATGAAACAACTATGTCATAGCTCTAAATAATATTATTAAGTGTCATTGTTGAGGTCATACATCCTTGATTGGAATTAAATGCTAATCAGTTCTATTCTAAGCAACATCTCATGCAAGAAGAACATTTAAATTTCTCTTGGAATGTATTTTTTCCACATTCATCAATATAATCATAATATAAAAGATCCTTGTGTTTCATAGACTCTTCTAAAAATATTTTTGATTTGATTAATTATCTCTTTACTTAAAAAACAAAAACTGACAAAACTTTCATATACTTTTTACATGGTCCTTTATATAGGTCATTCTGAGAATGAAATTAAATTTTGCATTCCATGATAATGATTGGTAGTAATAGATTTAGAGATATGTAACAGAGATGCTAATGAAGTTTCACTTTATCATACAGAATCATGCTGTAGTATCAAACAGTATTCATAGGTTCTGAAAATCTATACAAATACTATAATCTCAATGAAAGATTACCAAATAAACTAGCTTCAAATCAATACTGTAGAAAGCTGAAGAAAGTGAGAAAACAAATTTGAAAATTAACACTCTCACCTGATACAGTTATCGGGATCATTTTTACAATCTGTGTTGCACCTAAATCGTTCCCAGGCAAGCCAGCCCATGGGCGGTGTTCTCACAAGACCATTATCAAGAGCCAATGTCAAATCTGCCACTGACACAAGCAAACACCATATCCATACCATCTGCAACATTCTGCAAAAATCCACGTTTCGTTTTACTAATCCCTTTCACTGCACACGTACACTGAACCGACTGTTGTTGTACTACGACACTGGTATCATAATTTTGTTAAACAATAATTCTAACAAAAGTGTGTATGACTCTGTCGGAGTCAGGCAGAGATCTGGTCATTAGGAGCAGAGCAAAATTGCCATCCACATCCTGCACGGCTCTTGGCAGACTGATCTGATATAAGACCTCCAAGCCAAGAGTACTTTCACCCAATGCCCCATTTCATTTTTACACACAATCGCTGTCGTTGCTGGTGTGAGCATTGATTTCCTTTTGTACATAGAACGAACCTGCACACCAAGGCGCTGATTGCCCGTGTAACTATTACGGTACAATTACGCCTACGAAAGACAATCGCGAGCACATTTTATCCGCGAATATTGCCTTTGTCTTTGGCTACGGAATATTCGTACGTCGCGGTACGTGCAAGATTACCCTCGAATAATATACACTCGGTGAATTACATTGGTCTCTGCGAATTATTCTGTGCTCTGTTTATCTAGCGGTTATTTCAAATATGCCACGTACATGGTTGAACAGAACAGCACTACATATGTGCAATTTGACTAATTTGCCACAGCTGGCAACACGAAGAATAGTGATACGTACTCGGTGAATTATCTTGTGCTCCGTTTATCCAGCGGTTATTTCAAATATGCCACACAAATGTTTGAACAGAAGAACAATGCACAATTTGCACTTTCTGGCGTAAATGGCAACGCGAAGAAGAGAGATCAGTTACCGCGTAATGCTCCGTGATCCAGTGAATGGATCATTAATTTTTGACGCGTTCGCTGATCGTTAATTTTCAAATTACGATCATTCGTGTATAATTGGAAGTGTTTACAAACAAGCCGTGAACGAAAAGAGAGAGACACGATAAACTTGACATTACTATGACGGAAATACAATCGACTACTACGTCGCCACAGTCGTCCGGAAAGCGACTTTTCGTGGCCAAAATAATAAAATATCTTCGTACCGATTTTTTAAAAGTATAATCGATAAAAAAAACAATTACGAGAAGATATGTAAACGTACATATATACAATATAAAGGATGTCAAAATCATCGGTATACCGTACAATTACAATATAATCACTTGCTAAGCTTAAATTGTTACAAACTTTTCACTTTCTATGCACACTCTATAGGCTTCTGTAGGTTCATTGACGGACACGACTGTTCAAGGTCACAGTGGATCTTACAATTCGATGGCAAATGATACGATCTCGCTTGGTAATGTTATTTTATATAAATATTGTTTTGTAAAACAATCACCGTTACTTTCCGAATTGACATCGTATACAAATTAGACTCTGCAGACAACTTTCATATTAAATCATTCCATTAAAATGTTATCTGATGGAGAGATCAATTGAAATGTATGAAATTAAGAGTATCCCGAGCAACGCACTTGATTCTTGATCAACACCGGTTTTGCAGCGTTGCTTTCCATACTTTCATTTCGATTACCTAACTGAAAGGAAAAATCGATTGCTTCGGGAATAGATTCCGATATCTCTTTATCGACTGACGATACCGTCTATGGATTAAAAGGATGCATTTGCGACTTAATATGCGGAGAAATTGTTTTGCACCTTGAAGAGATAAAGAGCTAACACGACTTTCGTTCATTTGTTAATTTCTAAACAATCCGAGGCGGTGTTAATTATAACAGCCACGAATTGAATCGGGTTTGACTTTCGATTTCACGATTTCATAAGCTCTGCCAGTTGCAACGTTTATCTCGATTACTTTTTCACCCAACAATTTAGTAGACTTGTTACAGTATCAAACGTGATCATTATTCAAGAGAAATTGTACTCTTCGTAGAAAGTGGGAAAGTATTCTGTCCTTCGTTAAAATTGTTAAAGAACGTATGCGTTCTCGAATTACACGGTATCAACAAGATATTTTTTTTTAGCATACTGTAACATTAAACAAGTGAATATTCAAATGTGCTAAAAAGATAATTTTTGAAACAACGTTACTTACTTTTACGGCCGATTCAAAACTGTCGATAACGAAACTTTGAAAACGCGGTGATGTTCAAATCACAACAGATTTTTGGACATTTGTCGAACTTTGAATGCTAAATAAAATTAAATAAAAATGAACAAAAATGAAATACTGAATAGAAATACTGATTTTTATGATTTTCAAGTGATATATGTCTTGCTCTTAAGAAATCGCAAGATCACTACGTTATATGAAACGAGACTGGTAACGATCTCTGTTACGCCCTCTGTTTATATGCACTTGTTAAAATCAGCGCGCCAGACAATTTCAGTTTAAACACCCGATAAGACTTATCGGTCACATTTGCACATTCGATTGACATTGTTATGTTATTATCGATTTAATCATATTTTTGGAGAATGATTGTCATACAGTCTCTGCTATTTGTAAAGAACGTACATAACCTTCGATGAATTTACAATTTTTATGTAAGACATTATCTAACATTTGAATAAATATAGATAGCGAATGTATCTCTTACTTTGTACAGGTACAGTAAATATTTAATATAGTCTAAAACCGCAAGGAGTTATCGTCTTTAAATTATTCGTCTAGAGCCAGTAGACTGGAAAAATTATTAGTAAATATAGAATATTAATTCGTAATTATTAAATATATAATATTACAATTTTCGTTAGCTATTAAAAAATATCACGAATCTATGAAATATTAGAAAAAACGAAGGGTGAACGATCCCATCGGTAATGTACAGTCTCTTCAAGATAACAAATTTTTATATTGTCCATCTTTTTACCATCTTTATTTACAAAACAATCAATCAACATGATATTGAATCTCTTATCACGACTTGTTTACAAAAGTGCACAACTTTGACATTAAAATAGAAATACACAGATCTGAATCTATTTTAATTAATTGAGACTAGTAGACCGGTGTAATCTTCCTCGATGAAGTGATCAGCCCTTTCAAAATTATTTTCTCGCAACACCGAGATCTCTATCAATTTTTATCATTTCTTGAGATGGATTCAATCGTCAATATTAGTACTCATACACATAAATGTAGCAATGTCAGATATCAAAATATAGAAGCCGATACTTTATTTAATATTTTCAATCAGTTATTGACTGCGCTCCCCCATTCCGAGGGACAAATATTCGCTGGCGAAGAGCTCAGACATGCTCAAACATGTTCCAAGCGGCGCCTTCGATCCGAAAAACGTTAATTATCCGTGGTGGAAGTTTGCAGTTTGTTTATTCTTCGCGACATCGAATCGACTAAGAACTTTGGGGCCACCCCGTATTGGTCCTCCCCCATCAGTCGAATTTTGATAATGTTGGGGATGGTTGACGGTGGCGCCGCGGCGTGACGTACCACCGTAGTCATTCGTTCCCTGTCTCGCTCGGGTCGCACCTTTCTCCGTTAACCTCTTCCTCGTTCTGGCTGGTTCGTTCGCTGCCGAACCCCCAACAATCCCGCAGCCACCGTCGTCAGCGGGGCTGTCGGAGGAGGGACAGTCTGATTTACCTGTCGAAGGGAACTCGTGCACGTCACCCGGTGACCTAACCGTAGAGACAAACAAAAAGAAAAACAACGGACCGAGAGAAAAGCGGTGGCTCCTCGCGTGGTGCCAGATTCAGGCGACGGGCTCATTGCGATTGCATCCACCTGGAGAGTCCCCCCGGCCCCCCCGCGGCCTGTCATGTGAGTAAACCGTCGCGCGTTTTCGGACGTGTTATGGCGTGGAAGTGCTGGCGAACCATCGCAGTGCCGTCGTTCTCCTCCCACGTTACCAGGATATACCAGCCGATCGTCGACCAGCTGTTGTGAGCCTCCTCCGCTGCTGGAAACATGAAGATACCACCCCTGTCATGACCCAGGTAAGCGGACATCGCGACTACTCGATCCATTCACCGCGAAACGCGAGGCCCTCGGTCCGCGACATCCTCCCGTTTAGGTGTTGCGCCTCGTTTCGTCACAGCGACAGCTTTCTCTCGGTCGGTGCATCGGTGTCAAAGGATTCGAACGTTTCCCGTTCCGCGAACCCGATGCATCGGACCGACGTAGTAGCCTCGACTCGATTTTTCGCGGATGCACGACAGCGCCGACGGTTCCCCTTTAGACCCGGACTCTGTCCGTAATCTTTTATCGACGTCGCGTTTTCGCAACGTTCCTCGGGAGTCCCCCTCGGTAGTCGCGTTAGATCCTGCTAGGGTGCATCTGCAATCTGTTGGTGCATAAAGCACACCGCGAAATCCATCCGCGAGATCAATGACTCTAAACGCAGCGGTATTATCGGGCAGAGGAATTCGGGGAGCATTAAGTACGTCTGGGATTCGGGTCTCGTCCATCGAAATCCGTTTCTATTCGAATGCTGGTGCCATTGACGGGAAACAAACTCTCGGACGGTTTGCATGAATGGGTAATGGCGGCAGTCCGAGACAATAATTTTAGATAGTGACACGCATATAGCGCTGCGATCGTTCCATTGATCTGTGTTGTGTAGCGTCCGCGTCCTGTACTTTTCACCGAGTTTTTTTTTCGAATGTCCGACATCGATTTTCGTCGCGTCCGTGGGATTTGAATTCGCGATGTCCGAAGATGTCCACGTCCATTTGTTTCCCGTCGTTGTCGTCTCCTGTTGTCGTCGTCGAGCGCATCACCGTTGCGTATACGCGTATACTTTACGGATTCGTACGTAATCACGACACGCAGCGGCGACACGACACGCAACAAATGGATACGAACGAGGTTCGATCGACGCGACGGGAGATCCTGTTCGGTGTCGTCGAGTCGCGTTGCCGAGAGGGTGAGAAATTTCTTATGCTAGATGGTATCGCGGCTTGCCGGCGGTAATAATAGTTTGGACAACGGTAATTGCAGCGTTGAATGCGTGCGTACGAAGTTGAAGTTTACTCGGAACCACGAGCCGCCACCTTGAATTACTTTTTCATTGCGGTGCCCTTCGCGCGGGTCTCTATACATCACAACTATGACGTACGCTTTTAACGTGGATACGTAATTCCTGTCTGCTACACGAACTGCGTGCATTATTTAGGCCGAAATGTGTCGCGACCCGGGAACTTTTTCAATTGGCTGAATAAAGTGCGCGATCGTTTGCTCTGGCATTAAAGCTAACCCTACCATCGGTCAAAACGTCCGATTTCACATTGTGTATTTGAAAATTGATGAAATTATACTCTTTGATTGATTGAGTAAATTTCTTCATCCAAGTACTTCGTCGATGACTTTGCACTCGAACGGCGACTCCGAGACGCCATAGAAAATTGCCATAACTAATCGACGCATTACAAAGTTGACTATTTAACAAATTGCTAGGAATAAAAGCGCGAACACTTCTTCACTCGGATAAACTGTTCCAAGTGTAAGGTGTGTTTTATGCAAAAGACACCGTGCATGGTGGATTCGAACGCCATAGCGAGTATGCAACCTAGAATAATATGGTGTAGAAAGGAACTAGTATTGATTTCTAGTATAAAATAAGAACGTACAAGTATATTCTACAGTTAAACCATTGTATGCACTGGCATGCAGTTTACGGTTCAGCTATACCAGCTTGTTAGAGGCAACACTATGTATATTTAAACTATCGACCCATTATTCATAGTTCGACTATATTACGTTATACCATAATTACATTAGTATAGACTAGCTAACTTTACCGGACCATTAAACCGGGCCCTACATGCTTATCCTCGCAGCGTATAATTAAAGTATACTGGCGCAGTCGTATATTACAATAGTCGAACGCTGCTAGTACAGTATCTACAATGGTACCTTGCGTAGACGTTCTACGAGCAGCTTAGCGTGTAGTTGAGCGACGGTAATCGCCCCATGGACTACGGCCACGGGGTCAGATGTGACCCGGGCGTAAATTATCAAGCGAAATAAATTTTCATGGACAGAAGCCTGACCGTTTTCACATAATTATACAGTTGCTGATGTTGACGATCATTCCCGCTTGATATACCCCTTGTTCGTAATGCTAATTTATCCAATTTCGTTTCTGTAAATTGGGCAATACTCTTTAGACCGAATAATAATAATAATTATTATTATTCCTGATAATAAACAAGTCGTGAAAGAAAGGAACATTCGTTGTCAAGCACCGCGTGAACTTTACCAACAACACGATGTTCTCGCCGGATGATATTTGAACGGAGGATGGCGAAAAAACGAGCTCGGGTTGCGTCACGCGGGTAAAGATCGCGTGTACGGTACCGGAAACACCGGTTGGCCATTTCTCGCGACGCTGGGCCCGTTTTCCACGGTTGTTTTAATTGAAATGGGAAATCGGTGTCGTCCTGCTGGCCACGTGTGGCCACAGATAGCCACAGCGAGATCGTCGTCGGTCGGTGTCGACCCAACGGGGGGGGGGGGAGCTTCGTTATGCGCGCGATGACGTTCTCCCCCCCGCCCCCAAGCCCGTTTCAGCCCACTATTTACCATATTTTATCTAGGGCGGCACGGGTAGATCGATACGCGCTACTTTCATTCATGGCTGCCTCCCCTCACGGCTGGCACGTTGCCTCCCGCGCGTACCACCACCGGGACCAACCCCACTATTTCGCCCATTAGTGGCCACGGCTGTGTCTGTCCCAGTGATTCTCAAATTCGCCCGTTCTCCCTCCAACCCCCGAGCCCTCCGGTGACGTCAGGCCGCGGCTAGGCCCGCCTCGAGCGCTATTCAAACGTTCTTCGCGCTTAAACGTTTCCACCCTCCTGCGAGATGTGCTTGTAGGCGCCGTTTTAGAATGTACTCCGAGGCACCGTTTTAGAATGTACTCCGAGGCACCGTTTCAGGCTGCTCCGGCGCAGCCGAAAGAACTGCATGCAAATTGCGTGCACGTTCCAAATGCTGTGCAATTCGGGCCTCGAGCTACCCTTCCGAAGATGCTGTTAGGGTCACGCGGAGGACCGAGTGTTAGGCAAATAGACTTCCGCGGAATTTACTGTTCGCTAACGGATGCGTCGAGGTATCATTTTAATTGTCGATGGAGAATGTATTTGAGAGCTTCAACATAAAATTATATTATATTATTTACATTACATATATTATATTATTATACGATATCAATGCAATGTCGATGATTTTATCTAAGCTTCTCCCGAGCCACGGCACTTCCAAGGTACCATTTTAATCGGGCAAGCAAACGTTCCGTCGAGCCTGTTTAGTTTTCCCCGCGGAATCGCCGTTTTTCCGCGCCTTTATTACGACTGCCGCACTGCAAGAGTCTCGATCGACGAGTGCCACTCGAGACAGTAGGATCATTGAAAGCTACCTGTTACGTGTGTCACCGTGGTAATGAATCGCGCACATATAAGACCCATTTCTATGTGTAGAACAGAGAGAGAGAGAGGAAAGGGCATCGATGCAAGCAAAGGGGATAAACGCAAGGATAATCCCGTCCGGACTTGATACGGTATTGAACGGGGACGGGATCGGGCTACCTTCTTAACCTAGTATGCAAATAGAATCGGCAAATGTAATCTATATAATCTCGAGTTCTATCTTCTCATTTGATTCCGCGAATACCTTCGACTAGTATTACCGTTCCGCCACTCGACGGCGATCTCCCCGGCGAGTGGTATAAACAGGATCGTTTCGTTTAACCGGGGACCGCTTTGTGGAAAAAGCTGATCGACAAAGACAAGGGAATGCAATTGACATGCATTTTGCGATCGGCTATCTCTCGAGTTTGGTCGATGCTGCAACGAGACGTACAACGTCTTCTTCTTCCGACTTCTTTTAAGTTGAATGTAATTGGACGATCTATTTGCCGGTAATTGAAATTATGATTGCGTCGTGAGAGACGGCTATTATTTATTTATTTATTTAAAGAAAATAAATGTTGGCGTCCAGAGCAGATTTCTTGAAAATGGGCTCGCGAATGGATGTATTAAGACCACTGTGCCACCTTGATCCTGAACTTTCTACATGCTAAAGGGGGATGAAACGAAATTAGTTGGGTCGTGTGGTCGGGAAAGGTTCGGAGACGGTTCGGAACACGGTCGGATGCCATCAGGGCAGGGAACACCATGTAATATCGCGGCACAGCCCCCTCCATTCGTCGCCAACGTCACTGCTGACGCCCTTTTGCACCCCCGCGTCGGAGTATTTCAATCGTCCGTAGCGTTCGCGTGGTCGTGTCCCCCCTTTTCCACCCACCCGGCCCTGTCCTCCACCTCATGACCCTTCTTCATTCCTGTTTCCTCCGTCATCGGATTACCAACGTTTTCATCCTCCACCCCCTCGACGGCCACAACCCTCTGTCTGTTCCCCGGGTTCGAGCAGCACGCGTTTCAGTTCTCCATCACTCCCTCCCGCCCTCTGCGATCCTATTTTTAGCGCACATCCGCGACTGAATAAATGGCCGCGTAATCACCATGTTCCTCGCGCACGAGGAATCGAGCTACGACCCCCCTCGATAAGAAATTCAAACCAGGAATAGACGCCTGGCGACGCCGGAAGACGCCGGAAGACGTCGGCGTCGGGGCGGAAACTGACAGGCCGTGGCTCTCGTGACCGGAGTTTCTTCTTAGGGGTTGTAGAACCGGCGATACAGCAATCGGTGGGGGAGCTCTGGTCACTTTACGATCTTATCGAAATCGATTTATTTCTAAACAGTCTTTGATACTTGCTTGTATTTAGAACTTTTTATTTATTTATTTATTTATAATTAGAACTTCGTCGTTAATAAATTGCTACGCGAGAAGGGAAATTTATATTTATCGTACGCCAACGTTCACTTTGACGTTTCAATGATGATGACAGCGGAAGGGTGGAATTTTATGTCGATTTACGAGCAGTGATGCAAGGTGGTCAAAGCAACCTAATTTCTCGAGCAGAAGTCTTCCGTACGTTATCTCATTTTACCAGGAAGAATTACTCAACAACGAGCAGATCAAGGGTCAAAGTATGACGCTCACCCTCTTGAAACTACGCAGAGCACGTTTCAAATCAAATTGCTATCGGAACGCACGATTCTTCTCCCACCCTCGTTGGCCAGTCCGATCGTTCGGAAGTAGAAAAGGTTTTAAAGCTTCTGTAGCTCGGAGGATGTTAAAGCGATCCGAGGGATTTCAATCTCAAGGTTCTCAAAGAGTTTCAAGGATCACGATCATCTCGCTGCTCTAGAGAGTTTCCGAAAGTTCAAATGGCCCCAAGGTCTCACGTGTCCCACGAGTTCAAATGGTCCCTGTCCCCCGGAGGGTCTTAAACATGATCTCGTGTCTATCAAAAGTCGGCGCTCAAGGTTCTCCCAGGGTGCCTCGTGTCTTCGAGATTACACGGAACGCGACCCGACCGTCGTCGGTTCACCCCCGATCTTTCGAAAGTGTTGTAACGCTGGCAAACTTTCTGATTTATTTTTATCACGGGGAATCGATCAGCCGGCAACATCTATTTCTAGCCGTTACACTCGCATTTGTCGCTAGCGAACAAACTCGTCGAGCACACGAGCGATTGGATTGCGGACGGTATACATTCGCGATGAAAAGAAAATACTTCTAGGGTTGATTGTACGTTTTGCGACATAGGACGCTGACGACTTTATAGAAAACTCCTTTCCGGAATTTTCGCGATGTCGTCGACTTCGGTCGTTAGGGAATTGATTCCCTCCGATAAGATTCAATCGTCAATCGGATCACCTGGGCGGGAGGGGAGGTTCGCGACCGTCTCGAACGAGTCTATTGTAGAGCCGAAGCCCGATTAGAAAGGGAACACGGATCCTTTCTTCGGGATTGTCCGGCGTGGCGGCGATGAAAATCCGATTGCTAGCTCGGATACCGCGTTTTACGGTGTATCCACTCGCACGGTGTCAACCGCTTCCGTCACTCGACGCTTTCTATTATATTACTTTGTCCTGCAGCCTCTCCTCGGATGCTACTTTCCGCCAGGATTTCCCTCTCGCGCCGTTCGGTTAACGTTAACCGGTCATTTCGCGCCGACTGCGGTCGCCTAACTTCATCCGCGCGGTCGACGAACCTCCAATTCCCATGGACCGAGCCGTTAATTCCATCGATTACTCTGTAATTGGACCGTTCCTCCGACTGTGCGAAACCTCCGATTATTCCTGCAGGTAGATGCCGCGGTTTTCTGTGAAACGAGTTCTCTTCGTTAACCCTTTCACCGCTAACAAAAATTAGAAAGTACGGCGGAGGAAGTGACTACGTTTTTCCATTATTTTTATGCATAATGTTCGCGTTACGTTCGAATTATATAAAGATCGACGTGGATCAGATTTTTCGTGAATAAGATTTTTCTTAATGCATCAAATGCGCAGTGCTATATTTTATATAATTCTAAAGCAACCGTTCTCGAGAAGGGTCTCGGGTTTCCCTCCGTTATATTGCCGGACAAAAATCGAAAAATCGAAACGACTATATCTTGCGAAAGTAGAGGCTTCGAACTGCAAAACGAGCACAGTTCGGTCATCTTCCAATCGCTATTCGCGGAACCATGACATTTCAAAAGTCTTCCCGTCTGCGACTGCATTCGACCGTGTTCCGAATTATGCTTCGAGACGTCGCCTATTTGCTATGCGATCATGCAAATTTCGGGGGCCCGTTTTTTCGGAGACCGTTTCGCAGAATGTCAAGATCATCGTGGGTCGTCGAGCGAATGGGAGTGGCGGAGGGAGAGGGAGAGACGAGGCGGAAAGTCGCGACGATATTTGCGATTCTTATTGTTGACCGGGCGACTTTCTAGGAAACTGGGCTCGCCACGCAGTGTCCTTCGGGTCTCGGTTTTTCACGATTCGTCCGTCGCTTATATTAATGGACGGAGTCATTCGCCTTGAAAACTCGTCCCGTGGACCGCGCGTTTGTTTTTCGTCATCCCGTCGGGCGACCATAAAACACAGCGAGACTCCTTGACCGACGCAACAGTTCGGCAACCTTCGAAAAATTCTCCTTTCTAACGATTTCTCGTCGCTAATTGACAGAATATGCGCGGTAGAATTGAAACGATAAATCAGAGCCGGTTATTTATTCCGGCGATGGATAAAAGATGAAGACTGCATTCAAACAAGAATTTATTCGTACAGAGTAATTCATCCATAAAATAATGAATGTGAATAAAATTGATATAATATAAAGTGTATTTTCATAGCTTCTCGATTTATTTCTTCTATATTATTTTCTCAAATTATTCGAATAAAAAGTTACATAAATAATAAATTATTCGAATAAAAAATCAGTCGAATAAAAAATCGATTGATCAATTACACGGTATCATAGTCACCCTAATCACCTCCTACGATTGTTTCCCAAACGAGAACAAAAGTACGAAGAACTACACATTCCAGTGTTCGCGACAAGTTTCGCGAAGGCTCTCGGCGTGGTTTTCTTAATTTAGCGACGGCATTCTTCTCGCAGCAAGTTTCTATTTGAGTGGCACTTTCTTCGATCAGTTTGCGAAAAACATCCTGTCTGGAGATTAGACCGAGGAAGTCGAGGAACCGGCAGGGTTTATCGCCGAACCGAGGAAGTGTATGCTAATCGGAGATAAATCCTGTCTGGTCGGTGATCCGGATTTCTTCTATTTCTAAAGACATTCTTGCAGAAATTTCGTCGAACCCCTTTACTACCGATTTTATGCAACCGCGATAGAAACGAGTGGGAGAAACACGGTAAAAATTTTAGAGCTTTAAAAATATTGTTACGTTGCTGCAGGCTTGCATTAAGACGGAATTCGTTAAATTAGGTATAGAAATAAACAAGAGACAACTGAAGAAAAATTCATTTCTGTATTATTTCACCTTGTGGACGATTTTTATTTCGCTTTTAATAATTTCGCTTTTAATAATTTTCAAAAAACTTATTAATGATTTTTATTTCGCCTTTAATAATTTCGCTTTTAATAATTTTCAAAAAACTTATTAATGATTTTTATTTCGCCTTTAATAATTTCGCTTCTAATAATTTTCAAAAAACTTATTAACGATTTTTATTTCGCCTTTAATAATTTTCAAAAAAATATCTGAGGATATTTTAAAAAATTCTAAGGACATTTTATAAAATTCTAAGAATACTTTAGAAAATTCTAAGGACATTTTATAAAATTCGAAAGGATATTTTATAAAATTCGAAAGGATACTTTATAAAATTCTAAGGATACTTTAGAAAATTCTAAGGATATTTTAGAAAATCCTAAAGATATTTTATAAATTCTATTTATTTCGCCTTGAATAATTTCGCTTTTAATAATTTTCAAAAAACTTATTAAAAGAACCAACTTCGTGTCATTCCTGTTTCGCGGAACAGTAAAACGATCGTCTCGCGAAGTTCCCCGAAAGAAAAACCGCGAGCCTGTTAAACAGTCGAGAGTGAAAAGAATGGCCGGTAAAAACGGCGATAAAAAGTTGCGCCGCCGGTCGGTTGTTTGCCCTGTGTAACGTCTCATCCGAGTTGACCTAACTCTCGGTCCTCGGAAGGAATGTAGGGCGTAGCTATTCCCGGGAAGGAGGCTAGAAGAACGATAGAGAACAATGGGTCTCTCGTTCGACGACGAACCGAAACGTATCATCAGGCTCGGATTACGCGGTCTACGTAACAATTATGAGGGATCCACGTGGATCGGATCCTCGCTCTCCTCGATCTATTCAGGTTTCTGGAGCGGCAATTTGTGATCTCGCTGCCGTTTGCCGTACCGCGATCCGTGATCCACGTTCGCCGCATTTTCGGGCCAATTATTCCGTCTCGCGATCTACACTCGGCCGTTGTTACGAGCGAAAGTCCATTCCCGACTTGCAGCTCGTTCCCTCTCGGTCGTCTCTCGAACGCCCCCATTACTCTCGCTGCACGGAACACCATTTTACTCGCCTGAGTCTCCGAACGTACTCCTAAACAGACCGCACGAGTTCCAAAGCAATGCTGTCTTTAAATTTTTATTTTTAAAAGTTGTTTTCTAAGTATATTTTATCAAGTTTTTATTCGGCTTGAATCCTTTTTACTGACAAAGTTCGTCTGCAATATATATATATATATATATATATTATATATATTCTTTCCCTTATATATATTCTTCTATATTATTAAATATATATTAAATAATATTATTATACTATAATATTATACTATAATAATATTATTATACCATATAATTATATAATATATTATACTATAATATTAAATTAAGTCAATCACAAGGACGCGATGAAGCACTATATGTATTTAAATTGAAAAATAAACTCGAAGAATATTTAGAATAATTTTTAGCATTACTCAATTTTCAATTATGAAATTAAACGAACTGAGTCCAGTAATCCCAGTCAATTTTTATTCGATACAAAAACGCAGGTCGATCGTAAACGGAGACGATCGACGGGTCTCCGATCGCGGCGCAGGCTCGTTCGGAGGCTCGCCGCCGCCGAAGACGTTCTGGTGGATCGTTGATAGACCCATCTCGACAATAACACGCGATAATTAGCCGCGTCTCGTGAAACTAAAGAAATCGCAAGATCGCGGGTGAAAGTGGCGCGATCCTTGCGACTGTTGCGTTACGCGCCGATCGTCGAGGACAAGTCTGCTGCTCTCCCAGTGGTTCCTTTGTTGCGCAATTTTAGTTCGCAGGGGCCGGTCGCGAGGATCTCGATCACCTTCGCGCCACCGAACCGATCTCCGAATGTCGCCAGGTGTTCGTCGTTAGATCCGTGATTTACGATTACTGGTAGCCGCGCGAGTTGGGAACGAATTTTTTCCGGAATCAGCCAAGGTTCGAGCCTGTTTGAATATTAATTGCTTCGTCGAATATATTGACCGAAATGCCAGGGCAGTTGACAGACTGCTTTAGAATTCAGGGTTTTGGTAATTTACGAAATTCGGGATGGCAGTCGCGCCGCCGAAAAGGTCGTTCATTAATTGCTGTAATAATTTAATTAAAAAGTTCCTGAGGTTATTAAGATCTTGAAATTTTATTATAATATATATATATTAACTATATATGAAAATAGAGAAACGGAGTTAGTCGGTAGTTAAGCTACGTTATCATTTTATATTACAAATTCGAGCATAAATTCTGATCAAAGAGAGTTAACAAATCTTTTCCACGAGCGACTAAACCAGTCAATATCTCTCTAACGTGCACGGTACACGATGAAATAACGGTTAAATAGAGATGCAGGGAAACGATTACGTCTAATTGCAGCGGTCATTGAAAAATTGATCGGGGAACCTTCGCCGTTCGATCATCGATATTCCAAAGCCCGTTTAGCAACTTTCCGCGGGTAAAATGTTAGCAATAACCTTCCGGGAACGAGTCTCCGCGTCGGCATAACTTACGAAACGGGGAGCCGATAACATCTGCGAATCTGGACAGAAACGATACCGCGACGAGATTTAATTGCAAGTTGCTCGCCGCTCCATCGACGATTTACGCCAATCGCCGGATCTATCGATCACTCGACTCAACGTCGAAGCAACGCCCACGCCGTAGCAATGACACTGAAGCCGAGAAGCGAACGCGATATCACGAAAGTGAAAATACGACTGTCGTCTCGCTGTTCGGCCACAGGCATCGTAATCAGGCCTGTTAACAGGATCACGGTTCAGAACACGATGCTCGTTGGAAAGTCGCGGAAATATGACCGCGATTTTCCGCGTTCACCGGTTGGAACCGTTGCTCGCGGGAAAATCATCCTCGGCAGCGATCAGAGAGCACTTTGCTTTCAGTCATCTTGGATCGTTTTGCACGGCTCTTGCGACTCTGGCCGAACACGATCGCTGGATTTCCAAAGATTTCACCTTGGTACTGTTAGTTTATAGTTTCTTTGCCCGACTGAATGATCACCCATTGTAAAAAGTACATCGAAATTCCTTAAGTGCTTGTTAACAGGTTGAATGCCACGGCAATTTTACCGGGATTGTCCGTGGCGCCACGATGAACTTTCTATTTAGCGATACATATAATGTTTATAATTTTATATTTTTTATAATGTTATAATGTTTTTATAATTTCGGCGGGGGTCACCGGTGACATCAACGATGATAATAATAAGAAATTATAAGTATTGTCATTTGTTTAAATTATATATATTTCTATGAATCTGGGCGCGCCGGTCACCGGTGGCCCCCATGGCGTCACGGCCAAGTGCCGGTCACCGGTGACCCCCGTGGCATTCAACCTGTTAATAAAAACCGTTCTCCGCGTATTTGGCGATTTCACCGCAAAGAATCGATATCAATGCTTCAATCAGAGACTTCCGAACACGGCTATCGTTATCAGAAAGCCCGTGGAAAGCGGTGAAAAATCTGCAAAAACACAAGAGCCAGCCTGGAAACCGTAGCTTAAAAAATAGAGACGCGGTCGGACGTCATCGGCTGCAAATGTGTTTCGATCGCAGCTTAATCGTTCGCTGGCGAGCCAAAAACACGGCTCAAAGAACGATCGCTGGACAGGTAAAAAAGCGGCTCGATGGCGAAAAAAGCGACGAAGAAAAAAGCCGGCGTCGAAAAAAACAGGAAAACGATTCGCGAGAACAAAGCGACGCCGTTGCGAGCGAGATGACAATTTCAAGA
>CM052158.1:11532895-11562147 GCA_028455555.1 Augochlorella aurata | reverse complement strand
TTTCCGATAATTGGGTAATTTAGCCAGCCAATTTATCACCAAAAGAAGACAGGTAATAGAAGATAATATTCAGCGTCAAGCGCAGTACACGCTAGAAAATATAATAAAGAGGGAAGTGTGCAAATCACTAACGACTGAACAGAAATGTAAGATAAATAAATAAATAGAAGAAAAGGCATATATTGCGACAGAGGATTTTTCCAATCGGCCAGACCGACCGCGCGCGGTCCGAATAACCGAAACGGACCGTGATTGCGGTCGGTGAGAAAATTGACTGGAAACGAAAGAAGATTCCCAGGTGACCCATTTCCGCGGCTTAATTCGTCGGACTGCTCGGGTTTTCCCCGTGCTCCCGCAGCCTCTCGGTCACTCGCGCTTTCACATGATCAATTGACCTCCGCGCGGATGTATCGACGCGAATCCGTGCAGCTCGCGTTCACCCGTGCACGAGCAGCCCGTGTGCCCGCGCCTGATCCCACGTCGCATGATCCCGCCGCTGAAATACCGTGGGATCCGTTCTCCGTCGGGATTACACAAACTCATCGACCGGCGAACTTTGAGAGAGCCGGCTCTCTCACCCACCCCCGAACCATTTTTCTCGCTCCGAACGCGGTTCCGAGTCCTCTGTCACCGTCTTCCCGACGCCTCGCCAAGACATGCCATCTTTTCGCTCGATTTTAGCAATTCGATTTACCGATTCGCCACCAGTGCCATGAGATTACCATTTGTCATGCCACGGAATTATGAGAATTTTGGTAAATTCATTGTTTTTATCGCAATTTTATTGATTTCATTCTTTATTTTAATTTCTATTTTAATTTTTATTTTAATTTTACCTTATACGATTTTTAATTTTATTTCATGTGAATAATTGTAATTTATTTTACTCGCATTAAATTTTACATATGTGTTTTAGCATACTGTTGCGAGCTGCACGATTTTGTAATCTTCGTCATTATTGCAATTTAGTGAACTTGGTAACTGCATCGTGCTTGCAATTCTTCGACCTTGTAATTTTATCCTGTTCGCAGTTGTTCGACCGTGCAATTTCATCCTGTTCGCAATTGTTCGACCTTGTAATTTTATCTTGTTTGCAGTTGTTCGACCTGGTAATTTTATCGTAACTTCTTTCTTCCATTAACATCGGTTACATATAAATGTAACTTTGAGAAAAGTTTATTATAATAATAATAAAATGAAATAATACAAAATAAAAATAAAAGTTTATTATATCGAGATAACCATAGTTCGTTTGCTATTTCAAAAGTCGATAGTTTCATCTCCTGTGGAATTCGATGCACAGTGGAAAGAGAGTTTTCCCGGAAAACGGGTGCGAAGCCTAATGGCCGAACCGTTATATAACATTAATTTCCACAATAATCTACGATCCTTTCCCACTTATTCTCCGTAAGCTGACACCGCCTAATAACCCTGCGTGAACTTTTCTCATGCCGTAAACGCGCTACATTTATTTTCCGGACAGTTTTCACAATCCGACTGCACTGCGTTCAACCAACAGAAGTTTTCCAGCCTAAGGAAACTGATGTACTATGAATAAAGTCGTCTGGCAGCTTCTTCTCTTCTATTCGGTCGTTGCAAAAATAATTTCCGCGAACTATATCTATGTATTATAAAATTAACGTTACTTTTGCAACGACCTCGACTTCGAACCTCGTCATATTTAACGCTTTTCCGATAATTTATCAATCGATTCGATTGTTACTTCTTGCGGATTTTAACGCGAAAGTGAATAGATAGTAAAGTCATTTAAACAATTTGGAAATATTATATTCATAAAAGGAATGATTTGTTATTAACAAAGACAATTTTCACGAAGATCCCCACTCGATCAAAATAAATAACCATAAATCTCTCGAAAAATTCATCGGACACTCTCTGTCCTGTCCGTTTAATCATTAATTTAATATATTACTTAATAATTAATTTAATAAATTACCGGACGAACGTGCGGTAATCGCGTTTATCAATGTTTCGAAACGTTCGCCCGCGATTAATGTCCAGCGCCGGGTGTCCATTAGCTCACGCTCGACTTTATTTGTCCAGGTTGTGGCAACGGGAAGTATCTGAGCGTTAATCACAGCATCTTTAAGGTGGGAGTGGACCGGTGCAAGCGTTTCACGGATATCGCGCGTGAGAAGGAGAATGAGGTGAATATATCATTTCGATGAAAACGCGGATCGGCCGGCCGCGTATGCCCGGGACCGCAGGAAACCGACTCTTACATCCGTATCCTGGCTGTGTCGGGCTAATCGTAATTACCGCGTTTAATTGTATCCGGAGCGTTTCCAGCGAGAAACCGTGTTTCTCCTGCTGCCGATTAACCACCGCGTGTTGCCATGCTTCTCTACGAAGCTGGCGAACAGAGTCGAAACGAGTCGAACAGAGTCGAAACGAGTCGAAACGAGTCGAAACGAGTTGAAACGAGTCGACCGTGACGTGGTTAACATTAACTGTCCTTATCGAAGCGTATCAATTGATAATTAATTAATAATAATTAATAATAGCGGAACTCGTGCATCTCTCTTAGCTTTTAACAATATTTTTTATATCTTCCGTAAAGAACGTCGAACGAATTTTGCGAATTATTTACTCGAAATTGATTATTATTTGCTTATATTAAATATTCTTATTTAGTGATAATTCTGATAAATACAGTATTGATTTCAGGTGTTGATCTGCGACAATTTGGCCCTGCCGTTCCGAGATGAGAGCTTCGACGCGGTCCTCTCGATCGCGGTGGTGCATCATTTCGCGACCACGGAGAGAAGGGTGCACGCGTTGAAAGAGCTCGCGCGAGTGCTGCGGATCGGCGGCCGATTAGTCATCTCCGTATGGGCTATGGAACAAAGACATAGGAAGGTAACTGGACCGCCTGCCAACAGCAGCATCAGCAACGAGAGTAGAACAATTCCGTCGAGTGCGAGAGAGAGAGAGAGAAAGAGAGCGAGAGAACCAAGAAACCAAGACACTTTCAGCGCGACTGTAGCTCTTAGCTAGGAACTAAAAATTGTAACAATAAGAATTTCACCTAGAAACATTTTTATAATATCGGCAACTGTGAAAGAAAAAATCAGAAACCAGTCATTTTGTAATTTTCAATGATTTGTACAAGTACTGTTGGATCATCTCAGAGTGATCTATTCCAACGAGTCTCGCAATAAGTACAAGAGCAAGTTCGGCACTGTAGGTATTCTTTTTTGGTCGAGAGATTACAAGTGCACGGCACGCTGAGAACTGCATAGCAGAGCGAGAAGTGCACGACACGGCGAGAAGCGCGGCGGTAAGCTGTTTTGATCGAGACGATCTCGTGATCGTCGATCGGTCACTTGAGGGATTCGCGGAGCGCGGCGAGCTATTCGAATCGGTTTAAAAATGTCGTCATCCGATACGATTGAATGCAAACGGTATTCGAACGGAGCCTATGGAACACGCCCACGCGAGCCGGACGGTCAATCGATACAATTGTTCCGATGCATACAGCCAAGGTAAACCGTTCGGATATATCGGCGGCGTTTCTATTTTTCAGGGTTCGCTCTTTACGCGCTTGCGACACCGTTCAAGATGAATTCTATCAATTGACACGGGCGAACGGTTTTATCGTCCTTCGGAGCGCATTCTCCTCGCGCGAACGCGAAATAGAATCTCCGTGGCTCGTTGGAAAAACGATAGTGTATTTCATATTATTGAAGGAATCTTGGGAAACGTGTCTGCCGAAAGGTCAACCGAATATATGAGCTGCTGAGATCGTTCCATGGAATTTTTAGCTTGTAAAACTTCTTTTTCGAACTCCTGGATTTAACCCTTGACTGGTGTTAATTTAATTAAATTCTTTTACTATTTTAAATTAACTAATTGAACGTTTATGATCCCAATGTGCTAGTTAAGAGTTACGTATAGTGTCAGAAACCAGATCACAAATTACCCTGTTCTTTTCTGTTCGCAGTTCCAGTCTCAGGATGTCTTAGTCCCATGGCCCAAAGCCTACTGTTCCAACTCGTCGAAGAGATCCAAATATTCCGGCACGTTTAACGTCAGCGACGTGCATGCCGCTCGGAACGCTCAAAAGTACTTATCTGCACCGATCTCTACCAGTTATTTCCTCGCATAAACGATCTATATAAAAATAAAGTATATAAGGACGAAGTATACAAGGATGTACAACGCCGATTACAGTTCTAGCATTTTCCAGTCGCCAATTAAACTCGCTGTACTCGATCCATCAGTGTAGAAATTCAGGTTTAAGTTCGAGCTGTTAAAAATTCCGTGTAACACGCAGCGGCTTGATTCTCCGATTACATAAATTGGACGGGATTGTGTCCAAAAGCCGCGCTTAATATTCGCATACATCGTCCACGAAGGGGTTGGAAAATGTCCCTGAAAGCAATTTCAAATTGCCTCGCGAAATTATGTTTCGCCGTTCTCCGTCCTTGTCCGTTCGCTTTTATACCGGACGGGGTAGGTGGAACGTGAACAAGACAATTATAGCTAATGGCGTTCGCTTGGTTCACAGCAGGGACAGCCAACGAAAATGCAAGAGCAAAGGCTATTGGATCGACCCGATATTCAGTCCATCGCCGTCGACCAGCAGCCTGTCCAGCCCGAACGAGACCTGCTACAGTTTTTTCCGTCGCGCTTTGCAGGTAACATGCTGCCAGGGGTTTCCTTGAAGCTTCTGTCACGTGCTCGCAAGCGCGCGTGGTCGCGTGCGACCCTGTCTAAATTACTTCTTTTCTTGCCTCTCCTCTCTCCTACCACCGTGTTTATTCCCGACCCTCTCTCTTTCTCTCTTCGTTTTGACTCGTCGTATACAAGTCGAGACACGATAACCATCCCCGCAATACGTAACTGAATTGTCGGGAAGCGTACTATCGATTTTGCGCGCGACCGTAACAATGTTCGCGCCAAAAAGTAGGGTAACTGCTTGCGGAATGCGCCCTGGACGCGGTCATGCGAGCAGGCCGGTCGCATATCCAAACAATTTTTGAGAGCCGACGGAATCCCGAGACCCCTTGGTGAACTAGATCCATGCACTTGCCGGCTCAATGCACTTGCAGCGTGGCTATGCAAATGCTCCCTTGTCTGTTGCATTTCTTCATTGTAGAGTCATTGTAAACCCCATGTTCTTCTAAATCAGTGTAATTTATTCTGGGATCGTAGGGCCTCTGAGACTTTCAAAAACGTTCTAGGACGTTCAGAAAAATCGTAGAGCGTCTGAAAATGTTCCGCAGGCCTTTAGTATTTATTTCTGATTCTTAGAAACTGGCTGGCGGCAGGCGCGGGTCCGGGAACCGGCCTTGGTTCCTCGAGAGCTGGCAGAACGGCGGCGGTAAGAACCGGAAGGACTACGAGCAGGAGGAGCCGCCGGACGTGGACGAGCTGCCTATCGAGTTACGTCGAGTGGAGGACGTGAACGTGAACCTGAACAAGCACACGGACTCGTTGAGCATCAAGTCGAAGAGCCTCGGTGACATCCTGGAGATCCAACGACTGGAAGATCTGGTAAGGTCCAGATCCAGCATCCCGGGTTTATGCTCCATATTAACGTCGGATCTGAATCTGGACGGTGACTCTCGGACTTCGTCGTCGATGAGCGGATCGAAGCCACGGCTGGTCAAGCAGAAGTCTCATCTTGAAGACGTCACCGGTTTGGAAAATCCTGTAAACACTGCCATTCGAGAACTAAATAAGGACATTCCAGACTCTAAGGTAGGCGGACTCGAAGTCTTCTAAAACAGTCTTCTTAGATTCGTCACTATATTCGTGCGATTTCAGGTAACACCCAGTCATCACTCGAAGCGAGGAAGCATTCTGAAGCAGAGCTCAATGAACGAGGAGCTGATGTCCACGGATCGGTTGAAGGAGAAGGAGCGGGTCCGCCGGAATATCATGAAGCAGGCGTCTCTGAACGAGGACCTGATATACAAAGGGACCACGTTCGAGGCTCTGCGCGAGTCATTGTACTCGGGAAACGCGTCGAAGCGGCTCCAGCGATTCACGGATAAGATCAAACAGTCGACGAACATCGAGGTCTCGGGGATGTCGATCAAGAACGGTTTCGTGAAGATCCTGCAGGGCTGGAAGTCGAGCGAGAGCGAAACAACGCCAGCGACCGACGCGCAGGATGAGTCCAAAGCGAAAGCCAGCGACAAGGTCGAACCTGCCGCGACCGTGACCAAGGAAGTGGAGGGTATCGAGAGACGCTTGTCCAGAGAGGACGGTTCGGACTCGTCCAAGGACAACAGTTTGCAGAGTGACACCAGCGTCGACTCCGAAGACAGCATCGGGTCCGTGATCTACGTGCCAAAGCAGGACGTCCCGCCTGTGGTGGACGTTCTGCCGGCTACTACCGGTCATCATCACCTGACCAGCACCTCGGCGCCTCCTTCCCCTCGCGTCAAACACCCGCCGGACATCTCCAATTCCATACTCAAGCTCATCTCCATATCTCCGCTGCTCAAACAGTTTCCGGCGACCAGCAAATCTCTGCCCCCACCTAGTCCGCCCGGGCTGTCACCTAGAACTTTGAATCCAGTGTTCTCGAGACCGTTCTTCGCCCCATCTCCGACCCAGCAACCACTAAACAGCGAGAAAACACTTGGCTCGAACAAAACGGACGTCGTCAGCATCACTCAACAGCCGGTCACTCCGGTTCCAGAGGCTGAGAAGAAGACCGAGAAGACCGAAGTCCGTAGGAGCAGCGTTTTCGAAACCAAGAAGCCCTCTTTGCAAACCATACGCGCGTTCAGGTCCATGTCCGAGACTGTAGACCTAGAAGAACCGAAGACCATAGAGGACACTGCTCCGTTGCTAGCCAACGTGGTAGAGGCGAAGGAAACGCCCTGTCCAGTGAAAGAAATCGAGACTAGTAAAGAGGACGAGTGCCGTAAGGTCACGTTGAATCAGATCAAGGAGCTGTTGCAGCAGAAGTCGGGTTTCGCGACTAGAACTAAACACTCTTTCCCATTAGTTAGACGAGCCTCGTCGACAACCAGCGGTCGTTTGGAAGCTGTCACCAAGGCTCTGCCTCGGCTGCGGTCGCTGGAGTTGTTTAACCCTGAGACCGACGACCTCGACAGTGACTCCAGCGGTGTGTCGTCGCCGGAGTCCGTGGGTTCGGTGATCAGCGTGATCTCGGACGAGAGGTACGCTAAAAAGGATAACAACAAGTCCGAATGCACAGAGTCTGAGGTCTTAGACAGCTCGGCGGAGAATGTTTCCGACCCTAGCGACACCACCAACGAGGAATCCTCAGGATACGTGGCTGACTCGAAAGAGGAAGAGGCTAAAACCGTAACAGATTCCTCGTCACAATGTTCCAGATTGTTGAAAGCGGCAGCTAACGTGGCCAGCTCCTTGGAGGACACGGTGGAGGCTGCGATACAGAAAACGCACACCCGAGTCAACTCTCAAGCACAACGCAACACAGAAACGTCTATCAACACTGAGAACAAGATTAGAACCGAGGCTGCCTTGAGCGACCAGTTGCCGGAGGTGGAGGACACGTGGAGCGAGGAGTGCCGAAAACATTTGATAGATTTCACGGAGAGGCTGAACGGGAACCTGATGCGATCAGACCAGAATCGCGAGGCGTCCGAAATCAAAGGAGATACGAACGTTGGTCAGGTCTTGGAGAAGAAGGAAAATAAGTCTGAGCAGGCGCCGATACTGTCCTCGGAGATCTCGAAGTCTACCAAGTCCTCTAAATATAATGACTTGTCCGATACGATCGCTTGGCTGAGCAACGCGAACAACGGTTTCCCCGAGAACTCCGAGAACAACGTGGATGCCAACAACAGCGGCGTCGACATGCACAGGAGCACGTCCGATGATATCATGGACTTTGTGATGGTGTCGAACACCGGGGAGTTTATCGGTGAGAAGGAGAACTCCGAGAAGAACTCCGCGAAGCCTTACGTGAGGTCAGCGAACTCTATAGAGTCTAGCGACATAGGTGAGTCCATCGACAATACCATTAGCTTGAGCGACGGAAGCCACGCGGACTCAACCGGAAGACTGTGCAGCAGCATGGTCTCTCTGTTGTCTAACAACGCGGAGTATCCGAAATCGTACGCGGAAAAAAGGAGACTGCAGATCCAGAGACGCTCGGCCTCCGAGGAAACCCCGCCTAGGTACCCTGACAACAGCAAACGCAGCACGGACTGCCTGGTCACCAGCACAGGGAGCAACGCCACTCTCAGCGCCTCGTCGTCCCAGGAGTCCCTGCCATCCGATCGAGGGGGTGGCGCCATAACTTATCATCAGTACTATCACGTGTTCAGGGAAGGCGAGCTGGACCAATTGATCAACAAGTACGTGGAGAACCTGCACATCATCTCGTCCTACTATGACCACGCGAGCTGGTGCATCGTCGCGGAGAAGGTGCAGGTCTGGACTATATGACTCGAGGCCCGTGCTCGAGTTGCACATTCTAGTCTCCACGCCAGGCGGATCACTTATCGGGGATCTTAATCAGCTTACGATGCCTCGGGGCTTTTACTTTCGTGTGGTACTGACCGACTTCTTTGCATTTAGAAAACTGTATGTGTGACGGCAGCCGTCTTTTCACGAATATCATTCCATGGAGTCCTTGTGCTCAGATTTATTTTCAAACGTTCCGGCTGAGATTGATTAACTGTCAGAGTACGCCAGGAGCAGAGTCAAACACGGAAACCGACTTTACGCCGCTGTATGCCGGGTTGCCTGTCCCCAGGCGACATCGTTCTCCTCCATAGAGTTTTAATTTGACAACCGAGCTTTCTTTTCTTAAATCGCATTCCAGAATCGTTTAACGATACGTACTCGACTTTCTAGATGTAATGAAATTGGACACCTCGAACTCGCTGTTCTCAAAGTACCACACGATCCGAAGAGCATTTTGTCGCGCGAGTATCCAACATTTCTAGCATAAACTCTTATATCCACGACGTGCGTATGTCGGCGAATTCTGTTGAGTTGCAAATACAAAATATATCATGTACCATTCGCTATGTACCAAAAAAAAAACAGGGGCGGGGGGAGGGTAGCGACGAGCAGAGCTAGAGCCAAAAGAGGGAAACCGGAAGCAGCGAGATTAGATTAATGGATAAGGGGCGGCGTGTAAATATGTAAAATAACAAAACGTTTCCGACGTAAGCGCACAGATCGGTAAACGAAGGTATTCAGCAGTAAGCGACACTAATAGAATAGCGATTTGTATCATTCGTCTAAGCGCTTGACCAAAAGATGTTTCTCGTTTATTTGTTCGTTTGTTATAATTCGTCTTCGGTTCTCGTCCCCGTTGGAAGTTCATATTCTAGACTCGAACCGTGATATCACGTAGCTTTAGTTTAAGCGTTAGGTCCATGGTTCCTAATCTTTTTCATCGCAGAACACCTGTTATCGATCAGTCAACTTATTCTATTTAAGATATTCGTAAAATGTGCAAGATGTTCACACGATTACTAGCCACCGTTCGCTAGGAAATATGTGAACACCCGATACATCGGTGATCGAGTACGATTCGAGTCGTGTTTTGCTCATTTCTTAAGACGTTCGAACCTCTTGAATGTTTAGTGTTTTCGCACAGGACATACTAAACGTTTCTGTACATCGAGGAGGTCTGGAAATCGGTTAGGATCGATCCACGTGACCTTCGCGTGACCGTGGATCGATGATAAAAATGGTAACGCGTAGAACGTACAAGAAACTATCTTGTTTTCCCGTGAGACAGTGCGTCATCTTTTACTGTTTAAGGATATACACGCAGCAACAGCAAAGGATAACTTTCTTTCAATCGTGCAATGTATACAATTATCGATTCCCGTTCGGCAACCATAGATTACTTCCAGATATAACGATGCTTCGGTAGCGTTTATTCAGCCAGAAAACCGAGGGCTTGCGAGTGAAATGTATATCGGAAGTGAGGTTCCACGGTAGCGGATGTTATTGCGCTATTACTATAGAAGGGTTCGAGGATACTGCTACAGGAATATAAAAACCAGATAATTCACGTTAATTTAAACAACAATGTACTGGCATTGATCGAGTCGTGTTACCGCAAAACTATTCTGTACATACGAATAATTTCTACTTGAAATTTGTTAATCGAGGTGTCACTGTACGTCCACTAAAATAACAAGAGGATCTTACTTACGTTCGAAAAGGCACTAAACGTTGGATGAAAAGCGAATCCACGCGACAAGCAGTACCGAAAATGTAAACGTTCACAACGTAGGTGGGACAAAGTTGTGGAATAGCGCCTTAGCGACCTTGGACGACCAATTAAATTTCTTATCAGTAGCTCCGTGGTTCACACGCTACGCGAAGATCCTCTTATCATTTTGGTGAAATTGTTTGCGCTCTGTCGGTACAAGATGCCTACTGGAAATGTAAAGACAAACCTACTGTATCATAATTCGAAGTATAGTTCGAAGAGACGAGTCAGCCTCGAAGTAGAATTCGATATCGGTGAAGTAGAACGATCAGAGGCGCGGCGCTCTCGCAAAATTCGGAAACTAATAACGCAAAGGACCAAAGTAAAAATGATAGAATGCGTCTCCGATTTCATTGGCGTTTTACAGAAAAGTGTGCTCGCGCGAAACAAAAGATACAAGGATGCACAGGGGGATATCATCAAGTGTTCGGAATTGTTGTAATATCGCAATAACTTCAAATCACTCGACGAGTCTATATCACGGATAGCAGAACAAAGTTAACGATATCTCTGAAAGCTTATTGTTAAAGGAGTCGAGAGGAAATTCCTTCGTTTTCGAGAATCCGTATTCAAATACGAAAACGTTCTTTCAGCGAAGATTGTTGGATATTCATCTCGTAAATGTTGCACAGTAAACGATTAAATGGGGTGTAATAAGAAAAGGGTTGAAACGAGGGACTGTAAATCTATACGCATTAAACGGTACTGACTGCGAAAAAGAAAACCTAATTAAAAGATGCAAAAATACATATATAGATCGCGAAGTTGTTGACTCAAATATCAAATCAATTTACAAATGCGTTTACGTAGGTGTCATAGTAAGAAACGATCGCGCACGTACGAAATGGGATTAATAAGTCTCCAAAGTAAACTTTAATGGATCCAGTGATATTATACTTCATATGTTATGAACGAGCGTACTTTGCTACACTTTTTTTGTAAATATCTTACTGAGAATACAAAAGTCTATATACATATACGTGTATACATACAAGTATCGGCAATCTATCACGATTTCGTGAATGTCCGAAGGGTTGCGGTCGCTTCAGGGGCGCTTGATTCGATTCCGACGAACTCGGATCGTACCGGATTGATTTCGAATCAATCGTCGTTGTTGAGTCAAATAAACTGAACCGAACGCAATCCGACGGAAATATCAGTTAGTTTCTGCTCGGAACTACATTTTTGGTAAGGATAAATAAACATTGTTCTGGAAGACGACAGTTCACGAAACTGAAACGACGTCATCGTAGAACAAAACTGGCGAATGCGCAACCAGTGAAGCATTCGATGGTGGGAATTCGCCACAATTTTGAATCTAGAGCCTAATCGTTTATTGCTCATCCGTATATTTACGAACGTCCACGATCATACGCTGATTTTCGAACAGTCCCTTGACGCGTTCTTTTTTGTTCTTCTTGGTCGATATAGAGTACCGCCACTCACAAGATTTCTATAAGGGTTATACATATACATGCATACAGATCACGTGTAACTCGCCGGACGATTCGTCGAAAATGAGCGAAGCGGCCGCGAGAGAAAAAAAATACGTACGCCACATCACCGTCAGAAAATTATTGTAATAGTTATCATAGATCGGGCATGCGCGAATTCTAACCTAAAAAAAAAAACTGAATACATAAGCATTTCGAGGCGTTTGTATAGCGAATTTTTGTCAATGACTTGATTTCTCGGTTTCACCGTTGCAGAGCACTCGATGTCAGTATAATAGTCTTCCTCTCGATATATTGCGTTAATAACTTGAGCGTGTAGCTCGATGGTGAGATTTTTTAGTCAACGTCGAAAAAAAAAACATTCGCGCATGCCTACCGTAGGACATACCGACATAAGGTTCCCCTAATCGTACTTAACTCCACCAACACGACAACTTAAAAAAAACGAACAAAAAAGAATACGAAAGAAAACTGTCGGATCTTTAACGCTGCGTCTAGCGATGGCTGTGTTCGACAATGCTTACATGTGTGTATATGTTATGTGTGTGTTGAGCGTGTACATATATATATACATATACACATGTATACAAGTACGTATCACGTGAGGAGGACACGCGCGTACAAAAAGCGTACATAAATGCACAGATACACACCGTGTATAAGGTCTAATAATCCCACACTTATATAGCGAGTATTTAAGATGAAAAAAACAAACAATTGTCCTTCGCGCATATTTATTCCCTTTCCATCCAACGAGGAGCGTTTAAATAACCGCGATAATAACACGAGGCTCAGTGTTTGCGTACTACTTTCTATTATATCGTAGCATATCGCGCGGTCATAGCAGGTGTCGTCGGACTCATTCTGAAAATTTTTCGAGAAGGAAACGATCGATCGATCGATCGAGAGAGAGAGAGAGAGAGAGAGAGAGACAGAGCGAATTTCTTTCGAGTTAAAATTATTTCCCGCATTTATTCGGAATTGTGAACCATTATAATTGAAGGTCGCAAAAGTTTTCAGAGAGATTCCGCTGTGTAAGCGTAAAAATGTTCTATCCAAGAAGGACGATTATCATAGGAAATGGTGCTACTTATGAACGATCAGCGATTTCGGGTGCCACTGGATGAGAACCGCATTTGTGAACGTACTCGAAGCAGGTTTAATTCCTTCGTTACAGTCAGTTTTCGTTCGACTGCACAATATCAGGGTAAACAAATTCGAGCGATTTACAAAATGAAAGAGGAAAGACGAGAAATATACATAAAATAATCAGTTTACAAACGATCCTTCAAACTTTCTTTTCGCGTCGACTCAACTTCGTATTATAGCTTGCGAGAATACGTAGATCTATCCGGAAGAAGTTTTAGAGTCCGTTCGATTCAGGAACAACTTCAGCTCGTAAGGTTTGTTTGAACAATAAGAGACGCAGGAGCCATCCTCTCTCCGGTGTTACGAAAACTGCAGATACTTTATTTTACGTAGTGTTTACTACCACCGTCTATATTATTAATAACAATTAACCTATATCTTAGTGCATACATACGTACATACCATGGAAGATTTAATTAAACATTAAACGATACTTCGCGCGGCTGGCGGGCGAGGTGTTGGACACGCGCGAGTTTTCAAACGCGTTTAATTCTAAGCAGACGCGGGAGGGGGCGCTACAAGATAAATTATATCTCTGCGGTATAACGATTCTAGCTTGGGGTACGTTGCGCTTGGCCGGTACCTCGGAGATGTTTAAAAGATATTGACAATATATATACATGTGATTGACAGAAGGTCCCATCACAGTTTTGTAAACTACATCATGTTTCTATAGGATTTACCAGTCGGGGAACGAAGGAAGTTCGATATACCGTGCGATCGGTAATCACGTGTACCGTTACCGATTCGAGAGAACACTAAAGAAGACTTTTAAGTATGGCAAGTTTTGAATATTTAAAAACATTATCTTACATTTTAAGATTCGCGCTTGAATTCAACGGTTGAAATTTAAATTTGATCTTGTCCGTTGGAACCCCCACTTCTGAACTTTAATTTAAATTTGATTGTTAGATCGCGCATGGCGCTTTCCTCGTTCCCCCGCTTTAGTAATGTCATCGTACGAGAGAACAATTATTCTTCTTCTTTTTCTTTTGTTACTTTCTTCCCCTTTCTCTCTATAATACATTCGCGGTCCAGCGATACTGCATAGATAAGTTTATTGAAACTTTCCAGAATGATACCGAATTATCAATTCAGTGCACTTCGATCGATTAATTAAACTCGTTCATGTTCATTTTGAACGTCTATTTAGGCCATGTTCGAAACCAGACCAGACTTCTATTTTATACCTGTATTTCACGGTCCGGATATTAGAATGATTATCTACTGCGCATTATTATGTATATGTACATTTCGGTTAATAGAGATAATATTTCATATTTCTATCGGAATTATTCACTACTGTACCCTGTAACTGTTCAACATGCTTATTCTGTTTCCCCTACCGAGATATCTTCCCTGAACAATTAGCTATAGTTTTCGAATGGATTGTTTAATCATTTTTCATTGTGTTTCGTAAATTAAAGGTTAAGTTTAGAAACTGAAATGATCTAGGTATTGCAAAATGGACTGAACAAGTAACTGTGGTTTTATGATTCATTTATTAAACTATTTTTCCACCGTTTTCAATTATATCATCATAATGAAGATGTTTTATATTTATGTAATATGTAACTAATATTTGTTGTTGCAATATTTCATTTTAATGGAGTCCATATGTTCGTTTGTAATATATGCTGCAATTTAATAAGCTTAGTAACGTGTGTATCTTATTAATTTCACAAGCAATTTATGGGAGAGTCACTGAAAAATGTTTTCGGTAAAAACAATGCAAAAGCTTATCATATATGGCGTTCACTTTTCTATGCTTAGTATAAAGAATCACATATATACTTTGTTGCTTTTTTTTTCTTATCAAAACTATTACATTAGTTTTTAAACGCTTTAAGAAAAGGTGTATTAAATGTGGTAAAAAAAGAAAAGCGTATGTACATATACATAAACTATAAAGTTCCCACGGAAAGTTATGTACACGTAATTATCAAAATACAGTAAGTATTTGTTACAGAATGTATATTCAATTAGCAGTTTCGTGTTGGACTTCTTTATAAAGTTCCTTGTGCTAAAAACCATGCACAAGAACACAAAGATACATTGATTTTCTCTACATTTCTATAACATTCTTTGATTTTTTATTTTCTTTTATTTTGAAAAACTTAACATTGTCTTAATGAATACTGTAGGCAAAATAGTAGGTGCCATTCTGTGTGTATCAGCTCCAAATGAATCGCTTCAAGCAGCTGTAGAAATAACGTTATTCTTATATATTTACAAATCACGCGCCTATGCGATCCAATCACTCGAGTAATTAAAGCCGTACAGCATATATGATGAAATATGCTTACAAAATTAAACTTCGTTTTTACATACTTTATACACCTTTCAACAATCAAATTGTATGCAATTTATTCACGTCGTAGGTTTTCCAATCGGGCCTGCAGATCAGCGTCTGCGTCAAGATTTCCAGCATCGTCGGTTCCGGCAGCTGTTGCAACTGGTTGCTTTGTACCAGTTACAGTTAGCGAACCCGATGCTTGTGGTAGTCCAGATAATTGGTCTGTTAATTGCAGACCCAGTTCGTCCAGAACTTGCGATACAATGGCATCACTAAAAGTATCAAGATTAGTAAAAGACAGTTAAAGATTACCAGTAACATCTAGATTTACAATTTTTCATTTAATTTACCTTTCTTCTTCATCTCCCTCATCTTCCATTGCATCATCTATCGCATCATTCATAATCTCCTCTTTCATATCCATTATTTCTGATTGTTTCTCAAACTCTTGCAATATTTTCTGAATTTGAGGAAGATTAAGTTGCCTACAGATAACAGTAATACATGTTAGACATTGTAAAAGTATGAAATGTAGTTTCTTTCTAAATATCAGTAAAATATTAAAAATAATATCACTTGTTCATATTCTGCATTGCTCTTGTGACACCCTTCATTGCCTGTGCCATTGTATTCTGTGAGCGTAATGTCTGTATTTTCAAAGAGACTGCTTGTATGTTTGCTTTCATTAACATAAACTTCTTTACATAACGTCTAGTCCTCACAAGATCTTTTGCCATAATTTTTACAGCATCCTACAGAATAATAATAGTAGCAGTAGGTATTGAATAAATATATAACATGGATTTCACAAAGTTAAACTATATTACCATTTGTCCATCTTTGGCTAGCTTCTTTATATCTTGTATAATTTTCTTTTCTTGTTGTTCCATCCTCATTCTTTCTCTATCTAAGTCTCTCATTGCCTTGTTCAAAGCTCTCTGATTCTTCCTGAGCATTTCCTCAGGAGTAATTCGTTTTCCAAATAACCACTCCATGGTTCTGGATGAAGAATTGTCAACCAATTCGTTCACTGCAAATAAAATGAATATATAAGCCACTGAATAAAATAGTGTACAAAGTGTACAATACGCAATAATAAACACAGACCTGAATTATTAAAATGCCTTGTAGGTAATTGTATTCTGAATAGCTTGCAACAATATGTTAATGACTTCAGAGATTGATTTTTGATAAATTACGATACTAATATCACAAATACAAGATACGGGGAGGTTACGAACCGATGAGTCACAAGTCCGAAATGACTGAAAAGACTCTCACGTATAATAATATATCGAGAATGATTTTGACATTTCTAAACCTTCTCAAGCTTTTTTCGCACTGATTCAAATTTTAAAGTATCTATTTACAGAAACAATGCTATTGAATTAAGAACACACGAGTTCATGGTTAAGAGTACATTCCGATACTCAACAACTCAATTGACTAGTCAACTGTTCACTGCGGTTGACTGTCAATGTCAATTTTACAGATACCGCGAGATGTTTACAATTGAATTCCAGCATTAACAATTCTACTTGTTAGTGAATTTTAATGAGCTAACTTGTCGGGGAGTTTTTCTAATAAATTTATTAACGATCGCTTTACAATTTGTAAAATCTTTTAGAAATTAAAATTTGTTAAGCGGTTATACATTGTGCGTATATGTAGCGATTATAGCGCCTCTTCCGGAGAAAAAGTGAAGCTCCTTTCGAGGTCCGTACAGCGCCAATTAGTCCGGTGGCAAATCGCTCAAACTGTTAGCCAAAATCAATTATCGGTAATTTGGCTAACAGTTTGAGCGTTTTGCCACTGGACTAATTGGCGCTGTACGGACGCCGAACGGAGCTTCACTTTTTCTCCGCAAGAGGTGCCACTGTCGTTCGAATTTTAAAACATTAATTACAGTAAAATTAGTGGATAATAAAATAAACCAAGAACACAGAATTGTTCAGTAAAATTTACTACATCGATATTATGTAAAACAACAACAGGTTTAATTAATTATATTTCACTTTGTTATCATTTGGTTTCGTCTGGCTATTCAGAAACAAAAACACAATGCGATATTTTGTTCGTGAATTGTGATCGATAATTTATATAAAAATTGTTTAGTACAATGAACTTTTTGTTTATATTTAACAACAACGTAAATTTCATTTCATTTTGCACTTTTGTGTTCGAATTATTTTGTTTTGTCTTTTCATTCATTTCTCCGCTAATTTGCATTATGAACGTGGGTGTACGCACAATTTTTTAAGTATGTAATTGTAAATAAAACTTATTTCGTTTGCACTTTTTAAATATTTCGTACAGTACAAACGGAACATGGAACTGAACGACTTTAAACGATAATCCAAAAGGATGTATTTAAATAAAGTTATAAGCTTGTTGCGTATGATTGGCAAGTTTGCATCATATCAAAAAATAGGAGGTTGTGTTCACCCACGGATTTACGTATCGCTGTCACCCGAGTCTGTGTTAATAAAGTAGTTCAATTAATAATTGTATCGAATCAGGAAATAAACAAGCAGATAATCCGAGATACAATAAATTAATTACCTTGGACGATCGGTCTTATATGCGACGTATTACACGCGTGGTTCCAGCTATCGGTGCGTCGTGCGTTATGTAGTCACACTGTCATAGTAAAAATTAAAACTTTGTTATAAAATAAAACGTATTAGCGAGAACTAATATCAAAATGAAGACAGCTTTTATGGTTGCCGAAAAACCTTCTTTGGCAGCTTCGCTGGCCAATATTCTAAGTAATGGACGATGCACTACTAGAAAAGGTAGGTTAAATTTCACGATAATCGGAGCAAGCTTCTAATACAATTTTATTTTTCGTATTTCAATATTAACCATACATATTTCAGGCTTGAATGGATCGTGTTCTGTTCACGAATGGATAGGCCAATTTCGATCTGAGACAGTAAACTTCAAAATGACGTCTGTTTGTGGTCACATTATGAATTTGGATTTTATTGGGAAATATAATCATTGGGACAGAGTGGACCCTGTAAGAGAAAAATGTGTACAATTCGAATGGTGTCTGGAAAATTCTCTTCTGTATGTACTAATAGCGAGTTATTTCTTGTTTAAGGCAGAATTATTTTCATGTCCAACCGAAAAGAAGGAGGCAGCTCCTAGATTAAAAATTCCTTATTTCCTTGCCAAGGAAGGAGCTCACTGCGATTATTTAATACTATGGCTGGATTGTGACAAAGAAGGTGAAAATATCTGTTTCGAAGTTATCTATGCAGTACAACAAGGGACAAGCAGGAAATTAAATCCAAATGTAAGTCTTTTATCAACATTGGTTAAACATATTTTAATGTCATACATTTCTAGAAAGTTTCCTTTTATTTCAGGACATTTGGCGAGCAAAATTTTCTGCTATCACAGAGAAAGATATTAAAGCTGCAATGGGCAACTTAATAAAGCCAAATGAGAATGAGGCTAAAAGTGTTGATGCCAGACAAGACTTAGATTTGCGAATTGGTTGTGCTTTCACTAGGTTTCAGACAAAATTTTTTCAGGGAAAATATGGAGATTTAGATGTATCTCTTATTTCTTACGGTCCTTGCCAAACACCAACACTAGGATTCTGTGTACAGAGACATGATGAAATCCAAACATTCAAGCCTGATGCCTATTGGGTTCTACAGGTATAATCACTTCTTTATAGAATTACGATTCTATGCTCTAGAATGTATTTCTTCTAAATAAACTTGAATATTCATTATAAAGGAGATAAAATCCATTCAAGGTTACAGTAAAGTCTTCTGATGGTCAAGATGTTGTCTTAAGTTGGAGTCGTGTACGATCCTTCGACAAGGAAGTAGCGAATATGTTTCTCAGCCATCTAAAGGAGTATGGGCAAGCAATGTGAGTATTAAACGACTCGGAGGATTTATGATAAAGTTATAAATATGATGAAATATTTATTGAATTATATAATCCAGCGTTCTAAGCGTGGATAGCGTGGAGAAAACAAAGTCGCGGCCAATAGCGTTAAATACAGTAGAATTAATGAGGGTAGCGAGTTCAGGACTAGGCATGGGACCGCATCACGCTATGCAAATCGCGGAACGTCTCTACATACAAGGATACATAAGTTACCCTCGAACTGAGACTACCGTGTACCCAGAGAACTTTGATTTAGCGTAAGTTCCGCGAGTATAATTATTTCTTACTTATTCTTACGGTATCTGTAAATGTAGGAATGTTTGCGTTTAGTGCAACGCTCAAGCAGCAACAGAACAATTCAGACTGGGGAGACCAAGTTCGTAAAATATTAGCGAACGGTATTAACAGACCAAAGAAGGGGCACAATGCCGGGGACCATCCTCCTATTACTCCAATGAAACACGCTACAAGGAGCGAACTCGATGGAGATTTGTGGAGACTCTATGATTACATTACTCGACATTTTATTGCTACTGTAAATATACCCAGTTGTAGTATTGATTGATCTATTTAAATGAGCAGATACTAAATATTTTAAACCTTCCAGTTAGCTCCGGATTGTAAATATCTGAGTACAACAGCGAGATTCGAAATAGGGACAGAAATTTTCACTGCGAACGGACATAGTTTGTTGGATCCTGGATACACCAGTATTCTCACGTGGCAGTCACTTGGAAGTAACGACACGTTACCTAAATTTACACCTGGTGAAAGAGTCAATATACAAGAGGTGATTGCGAGAAATCAATGTTGGTTATTTCCTAATGATCGTAATGAAAATTAATTGTATAATTCGTAATAGACGAAGATGCTTGAATGCTACACACAACCTCCCGACTACTTAACGGAAGCTGAATTGATAACCTTGATGGAGAAACACGGGATAGGAACTGACGCATCAATACCAGTACATATAAACAACATATGTATGCGAAATTATGTAAACGTTTCAGGCGGTAGGAAACTAATTCCTACCTCATTAGGAATCGTGCTGGTCCACGGTTATCAGAAGGTACGAATTTCTGTAATTTATAAAAATCACGATGCACTTCATGTTGATTTCTTTACAAATCAGATAGACCCCGACTTGGTGTTGCCTACGATGAGATCAGCTGTCGAGGAACAGCTGAACCTGATAGCTCAGGGACGGGCCGATTACCATGCCGTATTACAGCACACAGTAGAAATATTCAAACAAAAGTTCAAGTACTTTGTGCATAGTATAGAAGCGATGGACCAATTATTCGAAGTCTCATTTTCGCCTCTTTCCGCTTCTGGAAAGGCGCATTCCAGATGTGGAAAATGTCGACGTTACATGAAGTACATACAAACAAAACCATCGAGGATGCACTGTGTGCATTGCAGCGAAACGTATAATCTTCCACAGAATGGAAACATTAGGATTTATAAGGAACTGAAGTGTCCATTGGACGATTTCGAATTGCTTTCCTGGTCCACGGGGGCTCGGGGGAAAAGCTACACGTTCTGCCCATATTGTTATAACAACCCGCCATTTAGGTAATTATTTTATACATAACGTAGATAATCGTAGATCGGGTTCATTGTACGATGTTAAATTTCAGGGACATGAAAAAGGGAATGAGCGGTTGCAATTCATGTACACATCCGACCTGTCCGCACGCTATGAATTCGAACGGTTTGTCGAGTTGTCTAGAGTGCGATTCGGGAATACTCGTGCTCGATCCTTCGGCTGCACCGAAATGGAAATTGGGCTGCAACCGTTGCGACGTTATTATTCATTTATTCGAAAATGCCCATAAAGTAATGGTCGACACCGACGTGTGCGACTGTGGCGCGCAGTTAGTCACTGTGGAGTATAAACAGGTAAAGCAATCAATTTTAACTGCCATGTTAGAAACAGAGATCTGCTTATATTCAAGGATGTGTTGCTATTCAGGGCAATGCGTAATGTATGTCCGTGACGAACGAATTCTGGAATATTAGGAGTCTCTGATAATAGTAGAGGCAACTTGGTGCTACATTAATAAAATGCTTATTTGCAGGAGAAAACTAAACTTCCCAATGAAGCGACGGAGATGAGCGGCTGCGTGTTTTGTACACCAGCTTTTATTTCTCTCGTAGAGAAACATAGAGCCATCGCTTCGAAACCGGTCACAACTCGCAGCCACGGACACGCGAAAGGTCGCAGTCGGGGGAAACCTCGTCCTCCTAAAGATAAGATGGACCAATTGGCAGCATACTTTGTATAATAACATATAAACAAAGCTACGAACACGAACTTTCTTTTCTTTCACTCCGATGCGCTCGTCGGTAGGCGCAATCTCGAAAATAAATTTGAATATATTCGCTACCTCAACAACTTCTGAAATACCAGCTGGATTAAGTTGTTTGAAACAGTAAATCGTGTGTTTAAAAATCTTGTAGTTTCAACGAACACTAACTTGAACAGTATTGTGTTAGAACGATAAGATGGAAATTGTAAAAATCATGTTATGTGACCTTTTAATATATGTATATATATAATTTACGCTTAGACGAGCTTTCTACCAAATTTTAATTGTACGTAAAACAAGTATCGCGTATACAGCTAAAATTACCGATTACTAATCTCGACTGTGTTCTCATAGGTGTCCCAGAGATGACACCTCTGGCGCCTTTTCGACATCCGAACAATTTGAATTTCGTAAATCCTAACAAGTCTAACACGCGAGTTTCGTTTACGATATTACCGAATGTGTATCGCGTTAAAATCGAGAGTTTCGATTAATGCCCGAAATACACAGAAATTCGATGCATCGTGAATTATCTTATCTGCGATAATAAACATCACCTATCGCACCAAATCGAGGGTTTAGTGCCTCGATAAAATCTCGACACAGTTTCGACATTAAAGTACATACTACCATCGACAAGATAGTTATCAATTTCGATGAATTACCGAACGAAAAAATCTTAAAATCAATTACTGAATTCCGAAAAAGTTATACATTTGAATGAACTACGCGTTAGGCGATTTCCCAGCCGGTTAGCGAAACGATCGGCCGCCGAATCGCGACAAACAGGTTGAAAGGAAAAGGATCGATTGTATCTCTATATACGGCAGGACGGCGCGGATCTCGTGCTGTGCAGATCGCCGCGAGTCTATTACCGACGGCATATCGGTAGACGGAGAAAGTTGATTGGCTCGGGGCGGCGATCCTGCGACGGTGGTTGGCGGGAGGGAGAGGGCGAATCAGCGCGGTCGGGCACGTAGCGCCGGGCTGTCAGTCGGTGAACGCAATCCGTGTCGCGTGGTTCAGTCGCTGGAAGCCAGTCGAAGGGTGCGAGTGGTTCTCGAGCTTCCGTGCAAGCTCCTCAGAGAACGGACAGACGGCTGTTGTGCGAAAGCGGTCTCTTCTCGCGATCGTGTCACTGATTAGAATGCGGTGAAGTGTGAAACGTACGTGTCCTGGGCGCGGCGTGCGGCGACTCCGGCGCCAGGAAAAGGGCTAGCAAGCTGGCCGGCATGTGCACGCAGTACACCGCCGTCGCCGCTGTCCTTTTCGCGATGTTCTTCTGCCGTGTTTGCTCCGCCGAGGAGCAGCCCGGGTCCTTGCATGATCCCTGCAACGTCACCGCCGACGGACGGGAGTTTGTTTGCCGAGGAGCCGGATTCCTCTCCATCCGGCAGCCACTGGACCCGGTCGTCTCGCTCGTGAATATCACCAAACTGTGAGTACACTCTGACAGTCTCGACTAACTACAGTGGCCGAAATAACGAATCATTCATCTTAATAGCTTCTCGTTAATCCTTTCATTTAAATCGATCTTTAAAATCCTGAATTCATTTTGCATCCTATTCGTTCCTTATTCCGCAACGTTTCACCTGGAAACAGAAGTCATAGACGACGCAACAGAGGACCAACTAGACAAGTTTCCTTAGCAATTCATTCATTTCTAATTGGCGAAAATATTAAGAGAGCACAAGATCTTTTTAGAAAATCTTACAAATTGTTTTAATATCTATATAACAACCATATATTAATAAAAATCATAGAAATAATTACGCGTTCCTCCAAATGCGTTGCAATGAATCACCTGCCAATAACAAAGCAGAGCGTCACGCGAAACACGTTGCCGTACCACGAAAATAAGATTAACCTATCGATATTTCGGTCACTGTACTATCCGGTTTCAGGAACGATGAATGGAAACGGCGCGTGACTTCTCGTGAATCAAATAGTTTTGTTTGTTTGATTCTGCGAACCTGTGCACACCTCTTCGAACCGCGCTATAGTGTTCGTTGTTTTCTGCGTAGAATTAGTCCGACGGGTAGCCTCTATTTGCCCTTGGGATACGATAACATCGCTGGTGCGTTCCGTCCCATATTTTTCGATCATTTTCCCGGATCTTGTGTATTTATGTTTTGGTACACTGTTGGAAAATGCGCGGGATCTTCGAGTAGACAGGTTACGCTAGCCGCGGATCGCGTTGTTAACACGTTTAATCCATTTAGGATTCGCGCGACGGCGTATTAATTCCAGTTATCACGCGTGTAATTATAGTTCACGTATCGGCACGTGAACTGCTCTGTGATTTACGATCGCGTAATAACGCTCTGAATAGCCGTTTAGAAAGTATAATTTCCGATGCATCGAAAGTTAATGACGCACACCCTGAATTATCTTCTCTCTCTCTCTCTCTCTCTCTCTCTCTCTCTCTCTCGCTCTCTTCCTCCGTCTCTGTAGGCAGTTTTCAAGCGGTTTAGTCATGTGAAGGTCCTTCAAAGTTCGGTCATGAAGTATTTAAAAGGCTTGAAAGTCTTCGAGGCCTTCGAGCACTCGCCGTCGCAGAATTTCTTCGCTAATAAGAACCTCGACGACCACTCGACTTTGTCTTTATAAATTTACGCCGGCATTTCGACGCAGCATCGCGTTCCGTTGTAAATTCGCCGAAATTAGAGCAACGGAGGGAAGCACGTAAAACAGTCGCCGGTAGCTAGCGGTCGTCAGTGGTAATTACCAAGGAGAGTTAATTACCTGTGACCGTCGTTCGTGACCAACTAAGTTGGCGAATCAATTCAATGGTTAATTAAGAGTGGCTACTGATAGTTGCTAATGATTATGTAATAACAGTTGCTGACGATTGGGTGTCCACTGGTGATTTGAGATGATCGTTACTTACAAAAATGGTGATCAATGGCTGCTAATGGTTGTTAATTGAGAATAGCAAAACGATTATTAGCGGACACTTTATTTTCCTCTTTGCTGGTCATTGTTGATTAATTCTGACTAATGTAAATGGTAATTCGTGGCTAAGCTATTATTATTCGTACTGAATTTAAATAACTACACGTAAAAAAGTCGCTAATTGTTACTAAAAAAATTATTATAAAAAATCTGCTATTACAGAAAAAATTGTTGTTATAGAAAAGACTGTTATTATAGAAATAAATTAACGACCACCCATATTCAAGAGAAATAACAGGCGATCGCGAATCGCTAGCTAAAAAGCGTCCCTAAAACAATCCGAATACTGATCGCTAGGTGAAATCTTCGAATCCTCCACATATTGCTCGAAATTTCTAGTGGCCCAGAAAATGTTCGCTCGCGCAACGGCACCGTAAAAAATGGCCTAAGCATCGAGCCAGTCCGTGGATGCGTGGGGATCCCCGGTTGACTTGCGTGTCACGTAGGAAACAGAGAGGATCCCGGGTAGCCGTAACGGCGGAACCACCTATCAGAAAGCATAACCGGCATAGAGTAAAAGAGCATACGCTGTTTTATGCCGGACGGCGATGGAATGCCGGGAAAAACGGCCGACGGACGAGACCGATCCAACTTTTTTCTGGCCTGGATTCCATCCGAAAGTATTCCGCGAGACACTTGCCGTAGTTTTCGTACGGGCACTCGGGAACCGTCGATCTCTGCTCTTCCTCTCTCGTCGATCTTTTCCCGATGCGTACTACTGCGCGCACCAACTAGCAAAAATAAAAGACGCACAAGAAAAGAGAAAGAGAGAGAGAGTTGAATATTTTTATTAATATTTTTATTAGCATTTTTATCGATGTTTATATTAATATTTTTATTACTATTTTTATTAATATTCTTCTTCCAGTTTAATATTTCTCTGCCGACCTGTCCGACCTATTTAAATTATATTAAATTATTCGACACTCTGTAATTTCAATGAACTATTTTTTACCGTAAAATTCTTATTCGACTTTTACTATTTAAACAAAATTGTTGCAGCTGCATTTCCCCTGTTGCAGAAATCAGTCGCAGAAAATTTCGCTCTTTCAAAATTCGCATTTTGCAATCTGTTAACAATATTCTCATCATCTCGTTCCCGTTCCTTCTGCCATTTTTGCTTCTAACACAGCCCTCTTCGCCGGAAAAAGCCCGATGAGCTTCTGAAAGAGGGGATCGCGACCGGCGACGATAAATTCAAATTACAATAAAATCGGCGTTACGACTCGGTCCGGCGAGTCCCGAGCTAAAACTGTAAGGGTAACTATAATTGTACGGCCGGTCGCCGTGGTTCCCCAAGGAGCCTCGTAAATCGTTCTAAAGGAAGATCATCCCGATGACTTAGATCCGCGAGGCGGTTTTATCATTATTGCGACGGTAAACGTCCGCCGCGCCGTCGAAATCAGCGATTTATGGGGTGATGATTGCCTCGAGGCTAGTAGAGAGACGCCTTTGAATATTATCGCTTTCCAGAGATTACACGGTGATGCGAACTTAGGGGCCGTAGAAATTGTTTATGCGTCGATCAATTTTTCGAACTTAGCTCTGGGCTGAGAAATTATGTGACAATGCGACGATGAGTGAAGTGAGATCGATTCCTTTTGACATGCAAATCGAATTTCCTCATCTTTAGGAGGTTCTCTGGCTGTCGAGGGTAACTGGTACCAATTTTTTAAGGGTTTTCGAATGTTGTTTAGCGTTCTACAATTTTTTTAAGGGTCTTACAATATTTTTGAAGGTTCTACAATTTTTCTTGAGGGTCTTACAGTATCGTCCAGAGTTCTATAATTTTTCCTGAGGGTCTTATAGTATTGTTCAATATTCTACAATTATTTTAAGGGTCTTATAATGTTGTCCAGTGTTCTACAATTTTATTTAAGGGTCGTGCAACATTGTTGAATGTTCTACAATTTTTCCTGAGCGTCTTACAATATTGTCCAATATTCTACAATATTTTTAAGGGTCCTACGACATTGTCGAACGTTCTACAATTTTATTTAAGGGTCTTACAACATTGTCGAACGTTCTATAATTTTTCTTGAGGGTCTTACAGTATCGTCCAGTGTTCTACAATTTTATTTAAGGGTCTTACAATATTGTCCAGTGTTCCACAATTTTATTTAACGATCTCGTTACATTACATTAAAAAGAGATCGTTGAATTATGCAGCAAGTACAGGAAACATTCGCGCAATCTGCATTAGAACTGTGCACGTAACTACACTGCAGCCAGCAGTACCGCACCAGTAGTATTAGACTGTACGCTGTCAGACGCGGTGCTTAGACTGCGACGAAGGCTCTAAACACAGTCGAGAAACCAAGATCCTCGTTACCTCAAGGAAATAATAATCTAAACAAGCATCTATCTCCACATAACAACAATCATTTTAATAAAAAGACCTACGATCATTATCGAACATCATGCAGCACACTAACATCTTCGCAAGCCTTCTCTACAAATATTTCCACGCCAAGTCAAAGAGAACAAGTGATCAGAGAATTATTGAAGGGACAAAATGCGATTTCTTCGGACAGAGTGAATTCGTGTCCTGGTTTCGCCGAGCAATATTCGCGTTTTATGCGATTCTGTTCGGAAAAGTACCGGGATCTCGGGTAGAAGTTATTGATAGCACTAGAAACAAGCTTCTCCTGTTTTACTGGCTTTTCCCAACGGTGTTTACAGTTCAAGGCTGCGAAATTTAGTAACAAACATGCAGTAAAGCTCGCATTAATACCTCGGGCGCCGCGCTCGTGCCATTACCGCGCATTCAAGTCACCGGGCCGCAGTACGCATTAAATCATGCTCGCGGCTCCATTATACGGAAACATCGGGGCCGCGAGCTTTCGATTGTAACGTCGATATTTACGCAATGTTTTCGGGAGCCGTGGAATGAAATAAGGGAAAGTAGAGAACGGAAAACACCGCGGAGAAATTGTCCTATGTCTTTTGCTACGTCGACCTCCTTACTTTGCGATCTTTATCTCGATCAACAGCCTTGACGGGCTTCAACGAACGTTAACAATTTAATAAATAATGTTTAATAAAATCTAATACGTGAAATTATAGACGGGGAAAATTAATAATCGAACGCCGGGAAAAATATACGCGTTATTTACCGAAAATGCTGGCTCGTCGAATTTTAAATATATCAAGGACGAGTTATAGATAATAATTATAGATTAATTATAGATAATAATTATAGATATATAGACGATTATAAATAATAATTATACTCGTCCGACGAGGGAAAAATTAATGATCGAACGCCGGGAAAAATACACGCGTTATTTACCGAAAATGCTGGCTCGTCGAATTTTAAATATATCAAAGACGAGTTATAGATAATAATTATAGATTAATTATAGATAATAAATATAGATATATAGACGATTATAAATAATAATTATACTCGTCCGACGAGGGTAACCATTGTTCCCCGGCGTATCTCGCGCGTCGCCCGAGTGATTTAGGCACTCCAGCGAGTGGCCAAATAAACGGCGGCGAAACAAATCGGCCGTTTAGAGCCGACAGTCGGTTTCCGGATCGACGGTGCGCGCCTCCGCGAAACAATAACGCCGACGATAATTCTCCGCAATTCGTTCCGCTTGTATCGGGACAACAGTCCGCGGATTAATCCGCGCGGAGCCGTCGATTAATCAGCGGATCCTCCGCGCGGGCGAGCGGATAAATTGCTCCCGCTTTTCAAAGTTCCATCTCGTCCCGGTTTCCTAGACGAGACTCTCTCGCGCGCCTCGATCCTCCCCGAGATCAAATCGATCGCGATCCTTCGGAAGGAGCATCGAGCTAGTCGAGAAAACGTTCGAGGAAATCGTAGGAAGACGAGTTCCTCGTTCGCGCTGCTCGCGATACCCTCGAGGAATTCCACGGGTCCACATAAATTCCATTGTTCCACGGATCCTAAATGACGTCCGATAAAGTATCGACTGTCTTCGGGCCGAGAAGGATCGGTCTCGTAGGTAGGTATGTAGGTCGCAGCGTCATCGGTACTAGGAACTTCTGCCTTTAGGATATCTTTCCGATTCTGTTTTCCTTCTTCTCGGAACGATTTCTTAGGAGAATTTCCGATATGGCAGCCTGGGAACGTTGCAGGTAAACGTTGTACTTTGCAATTGCTTTAGGATCTGCGGGAGGATTGTAGAACGCCTGGATGATGGGGACGAGGTCCTTTGGTAACATTTTGGGAGATTTTGATTAGGTTATGGGGACTCTGGAATTATTGTGGACAGTCTGGGAATGATTTTGGACATCTGGGAATATTCTGAGAGGGGCAGAAAATTGTAGGGGAGTTGGGGATGTTGTAGAGGTTATGGACAAGTTGTAGAGGGTTTTAGAGAATTCTAGGGTGACAAGAAAAATTGTAGAGGCTTCTGAATAGACTGTGAAGCCTCTAGATAATTTCCAGAGCCTCTAGATAATTTCCAGAGCGTTTGAGAATTTTCTAGAGCGTCCGGGAATTTTCTAGAGCTCCCGGAAAATTTCTAGAGATTTTGGAAAGTTTCTAGAGACGCTGAAAAATTTCAGGAGCTTCAAGAAAATTTCTGGAGCGTTCGGGAATTTTCTAGAGCTTCCAAAAAATTTCTAGAGATTTTGGAAAGTTTCTAAAATCCGCTAAAAACATTGTAGAGCTTCAAGAAAATTTTTGGAGCGTCCGGGAATTTTCTAGAGCATCCGGAAATTTGTCTAGAACTCCCGGAAAATTTCTAGAGCCGCTAGAAAATTTCTAAAATCTGCTAAAAAATTTCTAGAGCTTCAAGAAAATTTCTGGAGCGTCCAGAAATTTCCTACCCCCTCCTAGATAATTTCACGACCCCGTTAAAAGCCACGGAAATCCGAACAAATTCTTGGACCTTCAAAAAACACCCCAAAACGTCTAGAAAAATCCGTATTAGCTGCTAGAGAAATTGCGCAACAACTATAAAAACTGTAGCGCCTCTGAA
>CM052158.1:11462475-11532795 GCA_028455555.1 Augochlorella aurata | reverse complement strand
CATGCACGAACAACGAAAATGGCTGAATTTAAAACTGTAAAATGATATAAACAATTTGAGGACTTATAAACAATTTAAGGACGTTGTTATTCGTCACGTTCAACTTTATTAAGTTTACCAAGAGCAACGCGCTTCGTTTCTCTCTCTCTCTCTCTGAGACTTTGTTAAATCTGGAAAATTTCGTCCGCCGTTCTGACCGCTGCTTGCTTACACGACCCTCCCGGCCCCCCTCCCGTAAAGTGATTTTCCAGATGACGGTGTTATGGTGGCCATAGTATCAATTACACGCCGGTTACCCCTTAACGGCCACATAAATTCGCCGATATCGAGTACGAAACCACTTGAACACGACGGATATAGAATGGCCGGTTCCTACGTGCTCGCGTGTGCGTCGATATTCGCTCGAACGCGGGTCATTTCAAGCGACCGTGCGGAATTATTCTTCTCTAAATCATCCTCGTTTCATCTTCGCCACTCGAACCGCTCGGCCACGAATCGAATTACACCGCCTCGGGGCACCGTAATCAGTACCACGCGTTTCAAAGAGCGTTTCCGTTGCGCTTATGCTGCCGTTCTAATCCGAAATTTCCCGGGGTGATAGACTTTTTACTACTTGCAAAAACGATAGTTTTTTAAATAATAAACAGACCGAGCCTCCGTTTTTAAAATAGAAACGTTGCGAAAAGCCAACGCTTGGAATCTCTTCCCTCTTCCTCAATCGTTTTAGTATATACTTGGAAATTATTATATGGACACCCTGCGATTATTGGAGGTCTTTTTATTGTTTAAAATAGCATCTACTGATTTCTTTATTAATTAGATTAATTAGACAGTTGTCGCAGATTAGTTTCAAAAAATAGAAACGAAATAGATTATATAAAATATTATAGAAAATAAATTATTTTAATTAATTTAGGATAATAAATTCCACATTGGTGTCATATCAACAATTGCGTCGGTAATAGCATGGGGGATGATAAATGTTTCCCCATAAACGTCTCGATGTCTATGTATAACTCTTCGACAGTTTTCCTAGCGTCGTCAGTAGTACAGAAGCAGAATTAGTCGTCGTAAACCTCCCTGAAACCATCATAAGAGAGAAAGAGAGAGAGAGAGAGAGAGAGAGGGAGAGACTCGTCAACGAACGCTTAATGACGCTTCACACTTGAAAATATAGGGCGTAGCGACAGTAGCCAATAAATTTCTCGGTTTACGAGTTTTTACTATTCTCCTTTTTCCCCCCCTCCTCCGACGGCCGCCACACCCCTTCGGTCCCCGTGGTCCTTTTTATTTTGGACCACCTCGACGCTGCCACGTTGTCGCGTGCCCGGATGCGTCGCGACGCGGCCGACTTCGTTATTTTCGTTTCTTGCTGCTCCACGTTGACAGTGCGGCTGGAGCGCAGCTTGCTCTCGTCCCAGGGATTGTTTAACCCTCGTAGGATCCACCGTTTGCTCGATAACCAGCCTCCGGTCCTTGCGCAATCCCCGTTTCGAGTTTGTCGATCAACCCGCGCTACGGAGAACTGCTCTCCTCTCTCCTCTCGTCTCTCCCTCTTGTTCGATGTTAATGTTCTACTTCGATCTTCTTCTTCGACCTTGATCTTCTTTTTCGACTTCGTAGTTTTCCATATTCTTTTCATTCTCACGTTCTTATTGGATTCCTCCGATTTTATTCTTCTCTACCTGTTTCGTCTTTTTATTTCTCGTCCTCTTGTTTCATCTTTTTATTTCTCCCGCTTCGTTTTATTCAACCTTGATACAATCTTAACAATAAAAAAATAAGAAAGAAAGAAATGATCCCGGTAGACCGCCAGTATAATTACCCCTTCTCGATTTTTTGTTGCAGAGACCTAACGAGCAACAACATAACAGACATTCCAGCCCGTGCCTTCCACCGAATTTCCAACATCGAAGTGTTGTAAGTATCTCCAAAAAAGAAAATCGCTATCTAAAAGATTTATCGATAAACTATACTATACCGTGACTAATTTAACGAGACCGTGGCTGTTCGATCAGGCGACTAGCGTAATTCGCGATGAATCACGCGAGCTTCTCTTTCCAGACTGCTCCGACGCAACCGTCTGCACACGATCGCCGACGATGCGTTCACGAACTTAACGAGCCTTCGAGTATTGTGAGTGTCCCCGACGAAAAACCGAAAGAAACTTGTCGCCGACGAAAAGAGAAAGCCGAAAAGAAAAGAAAAGAAATGAAAAAAAAAATAAGAACGAAAAGTATAATCAGATCGCGTTTTCGGTTCCGTAAACGGAGGCCCGGAAGTTCCGAAAGAGAACGACACGGGACCAGCGTGTACAATACGTCCGCGGCTGCTGAATGAGACGTTCTAATTCTTGTCTGCTTTGTAGGGAGCTCGATGACAATTATTTAACAAAAATTCCGACCGCGATCGTAAACCTCTCTGGCCTTGAAGACCTGTAAGTGTGCATCGATTAAGTAAAATGTAATTTGACAACTTTTTTTTACATTCTACGACACAACCATTCTTCCTATGCTATACACGTACATACAATATCTCATATAATATGTATATATCGGGTGTCTCGTATATTCAGAATCTCGAGTCATTCGCATGCTTTCACGATCGTCATTTCTCTCGCGGATAATCCAGTCGCAATTTTGTCGGCGCCATTTTGCGTTCGAACGACGCTGGGATCTAACGATTTAGATGATCCAAGCGGCAGAGATGTCAGAAATTCAACTTGCTATTTTATTATACATTATTATAATTATTAATATTGTTACTATTAATATCAGTACATAGATAGCTAAATAAATTAGTACGTATATAAAATTATGAGAAATAGTACACACGATACAATACAGAATAACCACAGAAATAAATAAATAAAGAAAGAAAGAAATAAATAAAGAAGTAAATAAATATATAGATAAATAAACAGATGAATAAGCAGATAACTAAGTAAATGAAAATTCAACGCAAAGTGGCGGCAGGCGGAGCGCAACAAAAGAGTCGCAAACCGCCGGCTATCCTCGTTCTTCAGTTCGCTTGTTTCTCCGTCGAAGAGTAATCCAAGAAAATCGTATCCGTTTATGTTCCGTCCGGTTCCGTAGGTCCCTGTCGAACAACAAGATCGAGAGGCTGGACGGCCCCGTGTTCCGGCGGCTCGCTAATCTGTTGTCGCTCGACCTGCGCGGGAATCCCATCAAGGAGATCCACGGGGACGCTTTTCGGGATCTGCGAAAGCTCCGTAAGCTGTGAGTACAGAGCGGATCTATGCTCCAGGTTGTTTCTTCTCCCCCCAAAGAGGCCGTTTAGTTGGCCGATGACGATGCTCCTCGTTATCCGAAGGAAGTATTACCTCCGTGCACCCCCTAACGCACCCTGTTCGCGACGTGGTCCCCTGGGTGGCTCGATCTGATTCGAAAAGGGAATCGCGCGCGCGACTCCGAGCGGACGAAGATAACGCTCGAAGATAAGCCGTCGAGGGGCACGGCTTATCGAGATCTGCCGAAATATCAGTTGGTAACGATCTGTCCGTTTCGCAGGATCCTCTCGAACCTGAAGGAGCTGCGGATGTTCCCGGATCTAAACGGCACACGGTCGTTGGAGGTGTTGAGATTAGACCGGGCTCAGATCAAGGACGTGCCGGCGAATCTCTGCGGGAGCTGCCCGAGATTGAAAAGTCTGTGAGTACACATCTCGAATAGTCCGCCGCTTCCAGGGTGCTTCATGGGGGCTGTTTCTGGTTTCAGCGATCTGAAGTCGAATTACCTGGCGGAGATGCCGAACCTGCGCAACTGCAGCGAGCTAAGAGTTCTGTAAGTCTTGAGAGTGGTATAATAATATTATTACTATATTATACTGCTAATATAATATATATTATAAACATTAATATTACTTTCTCTCGTTCAGGGACCTCGCCAGCAACCACATCTCCTCGCTGATGGACGAGCCGTTCCGGGGACTGAGCTTGCTGCACGATCTCCTTCTCTCGAACAACAGGCTGAGGATCGTCTCCAGCGACTCGTTCGTCGGGCTGCCGAAGCTGCAGGTGCTGTAAGTAGCGTCGCTTGTAACTAGTCCGGCGAAGATGGCTCAGCGCTATCGTCTTGAAAAAGAGGGTTCGATGTTCCAGAGATCTGGAGAGCAATTACATCGAGTACATACACCCGGACGCGTTCAAGGAGACCAAGCACCTGGAAGACTTGTAAGTGGTCTCGGAGACGCGACCTGGATCGAGAGGATCAGAGATTTTAGATCGTCTGGCGAAGCTTCTGGGTGGAGACTGTGTCCTTTTGGAATTGTTGTCCGAGAGCTTCGCGAGCAGCTAGCCTCATCGATAGATTAAGGGATTTTTAGAAATCCATTTTTGTGGTTGACAATGTGTTGTTATAAATGAAAGTAAATGCTCGAGAAATTATCCAGAATCAAGAATTGTTAATCAACGTGATTGTAAAATGATTCTAGTGCAAATCTTAGCGCTTGTACAGTTGTGTCTAAAAGTGCATAGATTCTATTTATATTTTTAGAAATCCATTTTTGTGGATGACAATGTGTTGTTATAAATGAAAGTAAATGCTCGAGAAATTATGCAGAATCAAGAATTGTTAATCAACGTTATTGTAAAATGATTCTAGCGCTTGCACAGTTGTGTATAAAAGTGCATAGATTCTATTTATAAATGTGTTTTTCAATCCCCTGCTGAGGCTAGCTGCCTTCTAAAACCTCGAGGAAATAATTGTAAAAGATCATGGCTTGCACGCGGATGCCTCAATGGATTATCTGTATCTAGAGCAGTTTATTGACTCGAGAATCTGTTGCAGAAATTTAGGGAACAACGTGTTCCCCGCACTGCCAACGCTAGGACTGTCGGGTCTGCTGCACCTGAAGACGTTCAACAACCCAGCCCTGAGAGAGTTCCCGTCGCCAGACAGGTTCCCAAGGGTGCAGACCATGGTACTTTCCTACGCTTACCACTGCTGCTCGTTCCTGGCCATCGAGGTGGAGGAGCCGGTCACGAAATCCTCCGTTCAAGAATCGATCCTGTATCCCACCGACAACGAGTTCGACATGAGTCTGTGGAACACGAGCTTCTCCGATATCTGGCCGCAGCTGAGTAAGTGGGCTGGCGCCGTCCACCATGTTCTATCGTCGCCACTACCACCGTCGACACGAACCCCTTCACGCTGAAATTATTTCGAATGTATCATTTCGATGGTTCACAGCTTAGCTGGCACCTTGGTTGCTGTTCTAGCTGCTTGCTCGATTGATTTGCGCACCCTGCCCGACACTTAAATGCTGCAAAGCACTGTAACACTCGATCGTCCATCCTAACCACTCTCAGAGCCAAGAGAATGTCCGAGATAGTTCGATAGATCTCATCTTTTGCTCATGCAACACACGATTATTGTTATAGTTCGATACGCTTCCCGCAAACTTCGCTTTGAGCTCCAACCGTGAACATACACATCACCCCAAAAATTTTATTGACCTCCCCGATACTTTGCAGCACTGAAGTGATGACGTTTGTTTAGATAACATGACCGACAAATTCGGCTCGCAAATAAATGAACTTCTGGCTAACTTTGGTTCAGATTTTACGTACCCTGGTAACCTGCCCTCATATGTTGAGGATTATTTTGAGGAGCAGAACGGCCGTGTTACGCTGCCAGCGCAGACACTACCGTCACGGGTACAGTGCCTGCCTCAGCCGGGTAGGTCTCCTGCACGGAACCCTCTAATGTCTCTTATAGATACATTTTTGTCTAACGACTATATCGTTGCAGGTCCCTTCTTGCCATGCCAAGATTTATTCGACTGGTGGACGCTGCGTTGCGGGGTGTGGGTAGTCTTCCTACTCGCCATGCTGGGGAACGGCACTGTCGTTTTCGTCTTGATATTCTCTAGAAGCAAAATGGACGTTCCCCGGTTTCTGGTTTGCAATTTGGCCGCCGCAGACTTCTTTATGGGCATTTATCTAGGTGAGGAATATTTGATCACATAGAGTCAATTGCAGCAAACGGAACGGGTGACTAATATTCTGAATTTCAGGTCTCCTAGCAGTGGTAGACGCCTCGACGTTAGGCGAGTTCCGTATGTACGCGATACCCTGGCAGACGTCGGCCGGTTGCCAGCTAGCCGGGTTCCTAGGTGTCCTCAGCTCCGAATTGAGCGTCTACACCCTGGCGGTGATAACGATGGAAAGGAATTACGCGATAACTCACGCGATGCATCTGAACAAACGGTTGTCCTTGAAACACGCCGGCTATATAATGACGGTAGGCTGGTGTTTCGCTCTGTCGATGGCTGCGCTGCCGCTGGTCGGTGTCTCCGATTACCGAAAGTTCGCTATATGCCTGCCCTTCGAGACGAACGGTAACGCGGCTCTAGCCTACGTGATCTTCCTGATGCTGATCAACGGAGTCGCGTTTCTGATCTTGATGGGCTGCTACCTGAAGATGTACTGCGCGATCCGAGGCTCTCAGGCTTGGAACTCGAACGACTCCCGCATAGCCAAGCGGATGGCGCTGTTAGTGTTCACGGACTTCCTCTGCTGGTCCCCCATAGCGTTCTTCTCTCTGACTGCCACGTTCGGGTTGCAGCTGGTATCTCTGGAGCAGGCGAAGGTGTTCGCCGTGTTCGTGCTGCCGTTGAACTCCTGCTGCAACCCGTTCCTCTACGCGATCCTGACGAAACAGTTCAAGAAGGACTGCGTGCTGATTTGCAAGGCGATCGAGGAGTCCAGAGTGACTAGGGGGATCGGTAGATGCCGGCACAGCTCGAACTTCAGCAACCGGCAGACTCCGGTGAACACTAACAGCCTGATGGACCGGTCATCCAGGGACAATCAGACGCCGTGCGCGTGCAACTCGAGGCTGCTCGAGTCCGGGCAGTGCTCCAGCTACAGGAGATGGGGCACGAGGTTACTTTGGCCCTGCGCGAAGGACACCAGGCCTCGTCACAACCGGAGCGATCAGTACGCCTATCAGATCGCCGAGATCCAACAGAAACAACACAAGAGAGCCTCCTCGGTGTCCTCCAGCGAAAACTTCTCCTCGTCGCGATCGGACTCCTGGAGGCAGACGCACCATTGCGGCATACCTCTACGCTTGCTGGACCCCAAGAGAAGAGCCTCGTCCTGGCTGATCACAAGGAAACCGTCGCAGGACTCGAATCTCAGCTCGTCCAGAAACGATTCCTCCGGTTCTGCTACTACCGCTAGTACCAGCACCTGGAGGATTTCGAGATCGAGCGCGTCCTTGGAGATCGCTGCGAGGACCACGCCTAGGCCAGCCAGGTCGAAGCCAAGGCTCACGAGGCAGCTTGCCATCCAGGAGCCGGAACCGCCCGGATCGCCCAGCAGACTCGCGGTTAGACTACTCGCGACCATACCGTCCGCTGCTGAGACCAGCGATCAACAGGATGACGATAACACGCCGCAGAATTAGAGAGGCGCTCTTCTGTTTACAGTGCTTAAACCCCGTATGTCGGACTTGGCTCTATTTAGACCCGGAGGTACAAGTACTCCATCTAAATTCATATCTGCCAACCAGGTCGAATCGTTAGCTATTTATCTCTGGTCCATTGAAAAGATTAGCAAGTTCGAAAATATCTAAACAGAAATCGCTGCATAAGAATTTAAATAGATGTAATCTAAGTCCGTCATGCGAAGGTTGAGAGAGTCTCGAAGGGTTTCAGTATTAAGTCCTAAATGGATGCGTGTATTGTTGGTCAAGCTGTTCCTGTCGACACTGATCCATGTGGAGGAACCAACAGCAATAGATCAGGTAGCAACCAAGCCAAATTTGGGGAACTGTGCTGGATGGGATGCTGGCCGATTCAGATGGTGATTGAAAACAGTTGTTAATGTCTAGTTTTCTAATTGGGTTTCCTTGTGTTTGGGAAAGCATGGACACCCTAAACAGCATTTCCATCCTAAGCAGAGAATCGTCGTATATGATCCAGGCTGACAAGAAGTGCAAGTTCGATCTCTATCGTTGACCGTCCGTTTGCACTGGACAGGTGCAGTCGATGCATACTGTAGTCGCATTTGTTCTAGACACAGCTGATAAAAGGAACGAGGCTTCGCGTTAACTGCCCGATACGACAGAGACAGATATTGTATTCAAGAAGATGTCGTAGCCACGGAACCTGCCATATCGACACTTATACGTATGTACGAGCGAGTCGAGCTTCGAGGAGAAGAATCAGAAAACAATCTCGAAGAAGAGGAAGCTGTCCTCTGATACTGCCATAATAATATTCGATGTATCCACTGCCAGATGATCCATGGAACCTTCAATAGCGATTTGTTTCTAGAAATTAGCGTGAACCGAACGACAGTTAACGCTTTAGCCTCGCGTAATAGTTTCGCTCGGCGCTAAACAACAGGACCATACGTCGAAACAAGTTCAGAGAGACAATTATTTCCTGTCCAAGGACGAAGTTTCTTCTCGGAAAAGGAGGCGCGATGAGGAAAGATACCTAGACTGGTCAATTTCGTTACGGGGCTCGCCTGAAAACGGACCTCGAAGATCGTAACTTTAAAACACGTATGACGAGGAACTCGACGTTCTATACAGTTTTCGATTAAGCATAGAGCGATAAAGTATTTATTGATAAACTCGATGGACACACGGTGTGTTTTTTTCCCTTGATTGATTGATTGTCTTGTTCTTTTATCGTAAAACTCGGCTCGGCAACGGGAACCCAAAGCGCTTCTCTTGGAAACGCGAAATTTTAGCGGCCTCGCGGACTCGAGAACTTGGAAAATGAAAATCCCCATGGTTTTCTTTCCGTTTTTTTTTTTTTGTATCGTGTGAAATCAGTATTCGAGGAGCAATCGGTTACTTAGGCCGTTAATAGGTTGCGTGAATAGTTTTGCGTTGTTATAAGACTGACGGTTTGTAGAATTCGTCCCGCGAGCATGTCGACTTCTCGATCGAAAGACCCCAGGCACACGAGGGAGCTCCGCAATACTATCTATTTAGTAGTAAACTCGGTTAGTAGTCCGACGGTTAATTTATTTTGTAAACTGCGATTTGTTATACTTATCACTGGACTGCGGATGTTGGAACGATAACAGTTTTAATATTCGACAACGTTCGATTCCGTTGTAAATGTTTAAACGCTATGGCCAGTAATTTGGAAGAAGGGTCGCAACAAAAATTTATTTCCATTTTACCAATGCCCCGCGTTGGATGTAATCATTTGTAAAAATGTTTGCAAGAACATCCGCAGTTTGATCGTTACAGTGATCCATGAAATCTCGAAAATATCTTTCGCGGCGTTATGGACCACTCTAATAACGTTTTAATAATTGTTGCAGCTAGTTAGTTGATTGTTAGGTTGCAGATAGATCGTTTTAGCCTAAAAGTTATTATAAGATCGTTATACAGAGTGAGTCGGTGTAATTATTGTCACCTAACACCAACGAAAATTGACGGCATCGTATCGCAACGCTCCGCGTCAACTTTATTGGTGTTCGGTGGTGATGACAATTACTGAACCACCCTGTAGTGTGCAAATGTTTATATACGCGGTTTTGCATTTACGCGCAATACAAAGAGAAAGAGAGAAAGATAGAGAGAGAGTGCGTGAGGAAAGGAGAAATAGAGAGTATGCGTGTGAGAAAGAAAGATAAAGACGCTCTATAGTATTACCATTTACCGAACTTAATTCTGTCGTTTCCATTGTTTGTTCACAGCGACCGTTTCTTTGTTCGAGCGTGTTTTTGCATGTGTGTCCGGCGCGAACTATTTAATAACATTTTTCTAATAAAATCCAGTGCATCGCAAACAAAAAACGTGATGATGTTTCTGAATCCGTTACCCAATTGTTGCATAAATGGAAATACAGTTTTGCTGCAATTGTCAATGTTGTTGGGATCCAACATTATCGACCTATGATGCATGATGTATCCTCTGCAGATACCATATGCACGTTACCGATAAATCATGAATTTGGGCATGCTAGCCAGAAGCGAATATCCTATATAATTTGTGTGTATATACTGCGCGTTTCAGTTTCGACCTGTCTCAAGGAAAAATTATTACAGTTGTATTTTTTTAGAAAATATAACAGTAACATGAGGGGCAGCAGTCAAAGGAGTGGGGAAACGGGATCGCGGACCCATTTCGACGAGCTCGACATACCTAAAGTTAGTTGCTCGTCGGCTCTGGATCACGCAGGGTGGGTTAAGGTTATTTATATTATTTATATTATTTATAAGTCGCGTCGTGAATGTTGGCAAATCAGTGGCAACAACAAGGTTCACTACATACAAGAAGATATTTCGAATTGCTTTGCCTGACTTATGATTGATTTGTACTACTGAAAAATTGCTTTGCCTGACTTGTGATTGACTTGTACTACTTGATAGCCTCGCATATTCTTCGGGTCGTAAATTACCAAGTAGTTTAAGTCAATGGAAAGTTGGACGTTGTGAAAGTGAAACGAACGCTAAAATTCCACGAATCCAAAGGGAAGTTCGGATGGATTTTAAGCTCTGTTCCCGATGAGCTATTTCGATGCACCTGTGCTGGATTGAAAGGTAGAAGTGTCTAGGATCATTGACACGATTCGGAGACTATTGTTGCAAGTATACTGTGTATTGCATACAAAATAAATACTCAGTTCAGTTCATCAATTAATCTTTCCGAACCTCTCAAAGCTTCTTGGAAATTTTAAAAATAGCGCCTTTTCTCACAAGTGGTGCCCCTTACGGGAAAATCTCGAAGCTTTTCCCGAGGTCGGTACAGCGTCGTTAAATTACTAACAGTCGAATTTGGCTAACAGTTTGAGCATTTTGCCACCGCATCAAATGGCGCTGTACGGACCCCGGAAAGAACTTCGAAACTTCTCCGCAAGGAGCGCCACTTGTCAAAAATGGCGTTATTTTTTAAATTTCGAAAGTGGACTATTGTTTCCTATTTTCATCATTTCCAGGTACTTAAATTTATATACGATATGTAATATTAATTATTTCATGGTTAATAATTATTGCAGGTTAAGTATACGCTATTTCGACCGCCATAACAGATTAAGGTAACGACTTAGAAATCAAATCACGTTTTCTAAAAACAAAACTACTACTACTTCTCCTACTGTCCTAGGAGAAAAATTGTCAAAATATTATAGAAAGCTTGAAAGATGATACTCAACGGGTCAAGACACTAAGTAAGACACGAAGAACGAGGCTGACACATTTTATTCTCGAACAATGGTCTGATGGTCGATTTGGTTACACGTCCGTGGAACGAGCGAACGATTCGTTTATAAAATTGTCGAATTGCACAAACGGTTGATATTGCAACGAACAAGCTTCGGTGGTTCTTGTCCGAGGACGGCACACACGGTTTTTGGGACGGTCTGGACACTGGTTTCCAGTTTCCTTCTCTCCAAGGGAATAAATTTCGTTTATTCTAAAAAAAAATATATTCGAGAACAGTTATAACGTAGAGAACAAGATTACATCGAGAAAAAGGAACTGTACTCGGCGGAAGAAAAACAGTGGCGAACTTTGTCTACCTCTTCGCATTTCTCGTGGACTTCCGATATCGATTCTCTGCCGTCATATTTGTTCCACCGAGTAGTACAGAAGAGACTATGTTATCGGTCACGAAAAGAGGAGGAAAGAGAAATAGTTAAAATTCATCCTCACTTTTATTCTGCACTTCGACCCCGATTCTACAACCATTGCATTGATTATGAGACTAAACGTTTTCCATTGCCTCTCTCCCTCTTCGGAACAGAACGAAATAGTTGATAAAATTTTGATTGATTGATAGTTGGAAAATGCATCGCATTATAGAATATTATAAGCAAACTTTTGATATATATCAATGATCATTCCGATGAACAGGTAGAATTGACAACGCGTTCATGCAACACAATGAACCAGTAACATCCCTAAACTCTTAATTACAATTTGTTCCGCTTTAACTATCTATTTATAATTGAGCTTAGAGAATCGTCTCGATTCTGCCAATTGTCATCCTCCTTCGACTTTCGGATATTAATTGAAACTTGGTCCAGGAATCTATGTACAAGTCTCAATGACTAATTGCTCTCTTGTGTATGTATGGCATACGTTCTTACATAATGCTTTCCTTACAATTACCGAATGCCTACCAATTCGCGTAACGTTATTTTCTTCGTGCGAACATCACGAATATCTTTTTATTTAAAACTCTCGACAATGACGAGGCAGTGCAACGGTGTTTGAATGCCAATAAAGGTCGCTTAAATATTCTCGCGCTAACAGTGGAAGAGAAAAGAATCGCTACTCGTGTCATCAACGCTTTGCAGTACTAATAATCAATCACAAATACAGAGTGATATGAAGAATGCATTACTGACATGTATGATAACGTTCTATAGTCTGAAGTATAGCAGAATTGTATGCTAATGTTTTGTCTACATCCCTTTTTCCAATATGCAGCTAGAATCAGAAGTACACACCTTAGATATAACACGCTGAAGAATCACTATAAATTCTCTTCTTAATAATCTTTTAATATCATTCGTTCATACTTTCTACAGTTTGGAATGAATACTGCTTATTGATTCGTGCTGCCTGCATCTAAAAATCTACACGCTTACGTAATTATAGTAATATTACATTCATTCGATACATACTGCTAACTCTAGCTGCACTCGCTCGTTAAAAACGAACTTTCTGAAGCAGCCTTCGAAAGGCCCTTAACTGCTTGCTGCTTTGAACGCATCTCTCAGTCCCAAAGTGGTGAATACATGTTACAGAATATTTTTCACTGGAAATTAAGCGACCTCCGATCAAACTAAATCCGCTGAACCAGCCGTCGATCTCGTCTTTGCTTAGATCGAATCAATCCCGCGATTCGTTCGATCAGCCCTGAGATAGAAATGTGTCAGTGAGCTGGTTAGGATGGGGAGCGAGCTATGTGTCAACCTGGACAGTAAGAAGCTGGCAAAGAAGGGGGGAAAAGAAACAGAAGAAGAAGAAGAAGTAAGGAATGCGCGTGATGGCGTGAGAAACGCTTCGTGCGAAGAAGCGCGGGGTACGGTGGTAATCGCAATGGTCAACCAAATCCACTAATCTTAGCCAAGTAAAATCGGAATACACGGCAACGTAATACATCGTAAACGGGTACATCAGGTAGCACAAGAGAAGATTAAAAGCGGAAGTTGGTATCGGTTCCCTGAGGGTGGTTCGCGCGTGCCTTAGGAACCAAGTGAAACTAAACTGATCAACAAGCTCTCGTCTCGACCACCCGTGTATCCGATAATCCCTTGGTACAAAAACTCCTCTATTTTCTACACGATAGATTACAGAATCAGATCTTTTAATTAGACGACTGTTATCGATCACGAATGCTACCAAAGACGTGAACGCAAGGTAGAGAAAATTCTCTGCTAAGTTATTCTGAATCAAGCGGAGACCGCGATACACGAATGGTCAATTAACCCGAAGATTCGTCAAAATTACCTATACGACTTGTCTATACGTTCTGTGACAACGTCGATGTATAATTCACGCATATACTTATCACACTATCCCTTACAAGTAGATACAAGTATCAGAGAGTTCCAGCCTCACCGCGTTTCAGCTTCTGTACATACAATATTACGTATACATTTTTTTATATATATAGCATATATATGTATATACGTATATATATATAAATAATATATATAATATATATATAAAAAAGAAAGAGAATAAAATTGATACGAAAGGGAGAAACCACTCCATCCTGTATCGACGGTTCCATCGCCGAACCCCATCGGCGAGGAACAAGGGAATCACATAACGATACATAAACGGGGGAAGCTATAAGTTAACTCTAACTTTCTAACGTCTAAAAGTGAAGTACAACAAGGTGTCGCGATAAAATGGTCGAAACGTTAAAAAAAAAAAAGAAAGATAAAGGAAGAAGTTCTAGGTTTTAACGACGCTCGAGTTAAAAATCACTACGCGACCATGAAATGCCTTTTCATTAATTTTTAATTCAAGAGTCGCGATTGCCATTTTGAAGCCATCTGCGTACGGGATAAGCACAAATTGTTTTCTCGATGCTATTGCAATCCTCTGAGGTCCTACCGAGAACGAACATTGTATTTATACATCTAATAATACTTATAAATTTGTTTATAAAATGAGAACCTTAGTGAGTTATTGCTTCGTAATACGCTATTTACAATTCCATCGACGACGACAATGTCGTTGGACCTCAGATGATTAGAAAGTATGGTTCTGTAAAGGACTAATTAGTACAATTTATTGGGTAATCCTATAGATGATATTCTGATGCATCAGCCAGCAATAGCAATCACAAACGTTTAAAATCATTTTGACAATGGCGTGCAACAACACCCTGTACAGTCCGTTTCAAACACGTCGGTTATATTTCAATTTTATGTTAGAAAGAAGACTATAAAGAAATTACGCAACGTCTGATTAACAGTTTACATTAAAGAAAAAGATATTTGTTAGAGCTTTGAAACCGATTAAAATTTACAGCATATTGCATAATGGTTTCCATGGGATTACCCAATGTTCTTCGGCGGTTGTCCTTATCGTATACGCCTTATCAGTCACTTCGTAACACACGCAAATACTTGCATATCTGTACGCATCTCAGCTTCTCGAAAACGCACGAAAAATTCCAAGCGGAATTCGTTTGTTTAAATATTGCGTGGCTGCGAGAACTTTATCGACTTCCGGTTGCCTCGCTGAACATCTTCGAAGCGTTCAGATTCGTTAGAACCGGAAGAATAAATTTGTCACGATAAGATTGGCCCTAATGCATACGAATAAAAGCTAAAAAGGAAAGATTAAACTACAGAAGAGCTTCGAATTTATGCTCGGCCTGTACAACGTCGGAAGCCTGAGGACAGTTGGTAAAATAGAAAACAATTGAGAGACAAAAATTCATACCAACTATTGTATACCATCGTGAAAAAGAATAACAGAAACAGGAAGCCTTGGCGTGTTAGAATTTCGTTTACGAGAACTTGTCTCGAATGGTTCGACACAGGGATGGGCGATCATTAAGCGAGAAATATTTGTTAAATCAAATGGAAAATGGAAATTCTGTTTAGTGATTCTGCAAAGAAAAATCTAACGGCGAATGCACAAAGGCATTGTTGACGACTTAGGCCTAGTATAGTCATGGAGAAAGGAGAGAAATTTATTTTCCAGAAGTTCCTGGGCAGATTTACTGGCTTTCAGAGAGACTGAGGATGAAGAAGAAGTGAGATGACGCAGGAATGAACTTGATAAATTTCTTTGTTACTTGAGACAAGTAACTATCGATTGAAATGTCTGTATATACGAGATGACACACAATAGACATTATAAAAGCCTCACAATGAATCATGTTACTAGAGCTGATAATCATGGACAAATTTGATTGGTCCATAACGGTTTGTATATATTTACAGGTCTATAAAAAAGTGTGCTATCATTCTAAAGTTCGCTTAGATCTGATCAATTAGAGTTGTGAACTCATGATCGCTGGACCTAGACCAAATTCATTAGGGAAGCACGGTTATAGTGTACTTAATTTTCGATGGGTTTATAATAATACTATAAAACATATTTCTAGATTCACTTTATCAGAGAGACTGTAAGAAACACATCTTAGGATATTCAGTACCAATGATTTTGGAAGACATCACAGTATTGGAAAATGAAGAATAGCCAATTGAGATTCTTTTTCTTTAGAGAGACATTAAATAAGCCTGAAGTGATAAGCCTCTACGTGTGTTATTCTAAAGGCTAAAGCCTATCGCTACTTCGTGTTGTCATTAAGAACATATCCCTAGAAACTACTACAACAGAATAATTATTGCTGATAAAAGCATAACTCAAGTATCTACATAAAGTACTGGAGACACTGTAGATCTGAATAAAAAGAAGCCTAAGGACAATTATTAGAAAAGACGATGCGAGTAAGCATAAAAAAAGAAACTAGAGAGACAAAGAGAGCTGGTTTTAGCTTCGGATACGATTGGTCGCCGCCCATCCCTGAGCCAAGGTATTGTCTTAACTGAACAATTTCGGCATGGTGAACTTAATAATCTAGCTAGGTCGGACACGTCGCTTTGGTGGTGTCTCGGCGAACCCGTACTCGTTGGTTCGCGGTTCAAAGTAAACATTTGGCAAAATGGGAGCACACCGGGGCACCAAAAACATCCTACGCGACAGTAGCCGAGTGGAACACGATCATTCGTAGAAATTTAGTTCTTTTCCGGTTCGTCCTAGGATCCATTTCAATCTTGATTATCTAACGTTTCCTTTTCTTTAATTAGTCTGATATTGGCGCATCCTCGTGATAGCAACCCCATCCATCTAGTCTGATAATATACAATCCTTTATCAATATAGACTCTTCTTAAAATATTTTATATAATACATCAATGTACAGTGCGCGAATACGTCGCAAGAATGACAATGTACAATTTAAGGAACCTGTATAATAGAAGGAATACTTCCAAGACCTGCGGAAGAGCAATAGACTCAACGAATTCCAAAATTTAGAGATCAATACATGCAGCTATAGCTTTTTCCAGCATAATAGATCATAAATTAATGTGTAACTTTTGATATATTTTTCTATGTTTATCGCTATCACAGCATTTAAAGCATTCGCCAAGCTCCACTGATCACCATATCCAAGCTATTAAACGAGCAACGATGCGCCAATGATCAACCTCATCCTAGTTCGCAGGACCAACCGATCTTGGATGTTCCACGCAGCTACAAATATCTCTCTACCAAGTATATATCCTTGTCTCCGTGAACATATATGTACATACCCGGCAGTATCTAATCGCTAAATTATTGATCAACCGGTTCTCGAAGATTAATTGTTAAGTGCACATCGCGGTTTACCAACTAATCGTAAGAGTTAGCATTAAGTAAGGAATAAACGATGCACGATTATGTTATGACTAGCATGGCGACGAGCATCACGTGACTTTGGCCTTATTCTTCCTGAACGGAGGAAATTGGGGGAATTTCCTGCGTCTCCGTTTCAACTCGTCGTTGTCCGCGGTGGAGTTCGAATCGGTGGAGAGCGTCTCGTCGTCCACGGACATCACCGTCGGCAGCTCCCGAAGCGGCTTCTTATGGCTGCTCAACGACGTCGTCATCGCTGTTGTGCTCGTTGGGACGGCCGATGACTGGCCAGTTTTTTGCTGCGCTGACCTATCCGGGACCGGAGAATCCAGCGAGTTCTCCGAATAAGATGTCTTCGACAGGAATGCTGTGGTAGTCTTGTCCTCTGCGGCCAAGAGCATGTTAGTGTCCTGGCTGTAGGAACGAACTATCCCTGTCTTCTCCTTGCTGTACGACTTCACAGGCTCCTCAGGACCTTCTCCCACTGTGAAATGCACCACATTGCTCTCAGGTGGCGTGTCCTTCCCTGTTTCACTGCTGGATGAGTCTGGAGGCGCAGATGACTCCTTCCATGCCAGGCATTCCAGAGTACCTGTGAATCAGTAGAATGGTCATTACTTGGAATTATGCAGCCTTCGGAAGGGAGTGCAGTTATATAGGCATCTCTACGCTAAGGGTATACGTTGTAGTGTTATACATGTAATGATACAAGATGAAGAGCTCGTATTTACTTTGAAATGACCAAAGAGTTCACCAGATGTTCTCGATGACTTTTATGAATTTTTTTTTAGCATAGGAAAGATGCCAGCATGGAGGAATTCGTTGCTCGGACTTGTGTTGTGGAGATTTATGCCGATACAGACACCTACACGTTTACGTTGCGGTGGATCGGTGCAAAAAATTTACATATCATTTCATCAGAATTATTTTGAATACCGACTCGGAAATTGACAACATTTTTTCAACGGGTTTCTTACGTAAGAACGACTTTTGTTAGTTCGACTGAGGTGAAATATTCGTGCTTATTTTAAAATGACCGGTTCCGTGCAAGGTTGAGCCCCGCCGGAAGTCGCATATCGGCGGCAGAAATGATGAACGAGATACTATGCTCTCTCTACTCTTTATTAGCTGAGAAGCCAATGTCAAAACGTTCCTACATTTTTTTATTTTTCTGGTACCTCGTCCATTATGATTAATTACAATGAACATCTAAGAAAGTATGTGCATTCACAAATGTGTGAAAATTTCTGGTAACGATAAAGATATGCGAAAGATCGTCTCGGATCGATCATTAAGATTCTGCATGCTCATTCGAAGATCAATATTTACTAGAAGAACTATGTATAGTGATCGGGGAGTCAGCATGCAGCGCATATTACATACTTTACCAGAAATTGCAGTCGGGCTCCACGTATCGTGTAGAAGTCGCAGAATACTCAAAAATTTTGTGATCCTCGACCCTTTTCGTACTTTTCTTGAGCAAATCGGTTTTCTGTTCTCTTTGATTACCGCATCAAGAAACTTACTTGATCAAAAGAAACAATTCCACGTCTCCAATTTGGACAGTACAATTTCTATAATATTCTGATAATATTTTGAATGCACAAGAATATTTAACAAAATTGCACGAAGCCTCGTTACTTAAACTTAATTACCATAGACAATTATCGTAATCACATTCGACAGATAGGGTATGCAGTTTAAATCATTCTGGATTTAATTATTATTGCTAAGAAAAAACGACGCTAATGAATAATTTAAGCTAATATAAGTAGTTAACTTGGAAATTTCTACAATGTAAAAAGAACAGCAGCTGTAAAATAACTTCTAATAATGTGCATACAATTCTGATAAATCTCTTCTCTGGCATACCGAAGATTAATTGATGATTCCACGAAGGGAATTATAAATGTGTATACTCGTCGCGTAACTGATTGTAGATTTAACGATGAAGACAAACTGCCTTAGGACATACGGACAAGACTTACTGGTTATTTTCTTTCCTGCGTGTAACTTGTTTCATTAGCTGTGAGCTGTAGCATTGTACAGAACAAAAGTTGGCGTAAATTATCGAATATGTAAGAACGTGCACGGTTCCTCGACACACTGCCAAACATTAGGAAATAGAAATTTCTAGAGTATAGAACCAGCGAACGAAACAGTCAACAGTGCTAATTAAGATTTGATCAACTCAAAAGATTAGTGTTTCAAGATTAGTGTTTCAAACGTCTATGCAGGTACATTATGAGAATTAATTGGAACGAAATCCAACGCCTCCGGCATCACGAAAAAGGCCTTCTCGGAGGAATTTTATTCGAAATTTCGCCGATCGTTCGTTGTTTGAATGTCGCAATGACTTAATCAGTCAGGCGGCATACTGTTGACCAACAGCACGCCTCTTGATAAGTTGGCATACTCAGATCTAGGGTGAATCGTCGCGATTGCCACACGATCCTCGCGGGATTGTACAACATTCGAGAATGTTGCAGTCGAGTAAAAATCACGGTCGAATACAGTCGAATCTAATTTTAATTGATCCTAATATTAAACGTGACGCGCTACTTAACGGCGTATTCCCAGAGAAATAGAATTCGTTTCTTGGCATGATCAATCACAATGCATCCCAGAAATTGGAAAAGTGTACAGACTCCTCTCAACGTATAATTGAAGACAACGACTGACCTCGAGCAAACGATGTTGCCTCGACTGGACAGACATACATAAGGACTACAATATATTGTTTAATTCGTTTGTATCTCACGTTGAGAGTCGCTGCTAATGCACAGAGATTCGTAGCTGGTACAGTTTTCTTAGAAGGATGGACGCAGACAGTTCAAAATGCGCTCTAATTTAAAGACGTCCCCACTCCGTTCTTCGTTAGTTCTCCCACTTGATCAGTTTCGGTACTCTACACCTGGATACCTGCACTTTTCACTTGTTAATTACCCCCATTCTGTTTCGACTAATCTCTACCAGCAAAATACAATGGTATTCTTAGTAGTGCCCAATGGAAAATACAGTGGAACAATTTAATTTCTCGACGGCTACTCTTCTAACATTTTATGACATTTGCAACAGGATTAAATAAAGAATGAGAAACACTGTTGGTCATGAGACTATACACTAGTGTAAACGCATAATCACATGATCGAATTGATAATAGATCAAAGGTCGGTATTGGCCTTGTGGACACCAAAAAATTGCCCGAGCGGATATGCTTTTCGTTTAAAATTATCTCTCGATGTCGTCTAATTCATATTTTGATTCGAATCGGTCCGCACGAGAAATAGCACCTCCAGAATCGGAGACGGAGTCACCATCGTCCAATTAAGATCGGATTCCGATGTTCGGCTCGCTTTAATTCGAACTATTAATAAAAGAGCGCATTGTGCAACTGCTTTTTCGCTGGCCTGGCAAAATGCAACATGCGGCTTTCAGAGATCGGGAGACCGGTTGGCTTGGTCGTACGATTCGATGAAAAATCTGGGCAACGCTATCGAAGAAACTAAAACGCGAATTCGTTAATATTTAACAGCTACACGAGGAATGCCGTCACTGAGCCGTGACAACTTTTATGTACCAGTCACGAGCCGACGACTCGAACTATAAATGATTCCCTGTGGCTCAGGGATGCCAATTTTGGAATTCACGAGGCCTCAAAATTGTAGAAACGACATACGGTAACGTTCGTCGATAATTAAATATGCTGATAATCACTGCTTCTAAAATGAAAAGAAAAAGATTTTTAGAGACTCGATTTTTGAATTGAAATTGAAATTTATACCTTAGTTGATTGGGTAACTGATTTATTGCACCCGATTAGGTATAATTAAAATAGTCATCAAGTTTATTTTATGGTACCATTTGATTTCTACAATTGATTATGTGTTTGCTTAAATCTGCTCAGATCTCCATTGAATTTGTTGAACAGTAATTTTATGAGTAAAACAACAGAAATCTACAAAACATTCCCAATTAGTATACAATATCTGCCACAATGACATTTTTTCTAAAAATATCACATTACTGAAAACACATGATCTCCATGTGCCCATGCCTCCACGCATTGTCATTAACAATCCGTTTGCCCTGTGCACTCATTCTATGCATTATAAAAACGTGGGTTACAAAAATATGTCATGTTTTCCTCTGAACTGCCGCCGGTCTAACTCCTTAATCGTTCTATGAGTACATGGTAGCAAAAAAACAACACAATTTATCAGTGTAATAACGTTGCTGATTGTTAAACTGCATGTGGTATACAAACTTATTTATTAACAATAAGTTAACAGATTTGTCATCGTTTTCAATGCAGACGCAATTCTTTGGAAAACTTGACAAATCCCGGAATTAGGAAAGGGGAACATTCCAGTTTTAATCCTCCCTTTTCCTGCACACGTCCCGAAAAATCTAACAAAAAGACTGTCAATTTTTTTAATGCTAATCCTAGTGTCATGTACCAGAGAATTATGTTTTAAATTTTCACAAATTACGAGTGTCATTTGTAAATGTCTTTCTAAAAGCATATATGTACTTTTGATCGTAAATACTGGATTTATGTCACACATTACTTTGATTACATTTTATGATATACGCTCCAAAATATATTTTCTATATATACATTCATAAGGAACAATTTTTAAGATCTCCAATCTTAAATTGTTAACAGTTAATTCAACGAATATTTTGTAACATTTAAACCGCAAAATTTTAACAATTTACTCAGACTATAAACTAATAAATTTCAATAACATTAGTTCTTCAATCTTTAACAAAGTTGTAAACCATTAATAAAGTCGTCTTCTTCTTCTAGGACGAAATGATGGCACAGTAAACCCAGACTTTATATCCCTATTGTTGATTAAACAATTGAAATAGTAGCAAAAAATATATACATGTTTTTATTGAAAGTCTTTACTAAATTAAGATTAGCGTTTGAAAAAATAAAATATATATATTCATTAAAAATTTGCAACATGTTATCTAATAAAACAATTGATCCAAAACAGTTACAGTGTCCTACACTGCAACACGGGTCACACAACAAAAAAAGAAAATAAAAAATAATTTGGTAACACGCAGTAACGTATTTATGTAAATCAAAAGAATTTACAGTTAATATATTTCAGTTACGATTATACAAAAGCTTTGAATAAGTTCTCTTATTAATAATATTTGATTAGGAACTTGATTTCGATTTATATACAATTGTATGTACAAGTTTTTTTAATTTATGAAAAATACTTTGATTAATAGTCATCATGGAAGTCTTTGTTCAATAAGTTTATATAAATATCATAGCAAAACACATTGTAATGTGTGACATATGCTACCTGTATTTACAAAATCATTAGCACTCTTCACAGATACAATCAATCGTTCTAACTTCATTTCAACAACTTTTTACCGTATGTCAAAACACAGATGCAAAAGTTGATCCAAAATAGTTTTCTAAACTTTTATAATGCCTTGTCACATTACACAAAAATGTTACTTCCCGTTAAAATTTCATAAAAACTTCAAATTCAATCTGTGCGAGCGTACTAGTGATTACTTAATTGGTATGAACGCCTACATCATACGGAGGTTCTATTCAGGGGAATTAATTTCACAACAAAAATTACTACTAGGAAGACAAACGAGTTAGTAAATTATCGTTCTTCAAGGCATCACCCACGCGAGATAGAATGGAAAATACACGGGTACTTAAGTTTCGTGTAAACTGTTTGTAATAGTATATACAAATTGAGCATATCATTCAAAATGCTCGGAGATGTCCGTTTCCAGCTTACCTGCGGCACCGCATGAGGAAGGCGAGTACACTGAGCTTGCTTCGTCATCTAAGTCATCTTGGCTACTGAGTCGACCTACAAGCAACAATTATAGACGATTATTCACATTAATTTACCGTGACCGAGTCGGAATTTCCCATCAAGCCTTGAAAGGTACGATACTTCATCAAACTACTGTTGTAGCACCAAGTTATTTTCAATGTCTATAAAAATGACAATTCTTGCATAACATATATAAAACACAGGGGAACTTGTAAACGAATATTAATTTAAATTAAGGAATCCTTTAGTCTTGTGTTTAATAATTTTTTCAATTAAATACCTCTTAGTCCAAGACCTCTGCCGTTAGGTGTTCCTCTGTAGAGAACAGTTTCTAAATACGTTAAACCATTATTGTTGACTATGTTGAAGCCGCAAAGGAGTTCGATCTGCTTCCAACGATGCACTCTCTCCTGCAGTTCCGCGGTGACTTCATTTAGCGAGGTTCTCGCGTCCACAATACTCTTGTCGACCTCGTCAATCGACTTTCCATGAGTTGAAACAAAGGCACCTACTAAGCTTGACCGTTTCTTTCGTAGTTTTTCGCACTGATAACACACGTTAAAACCCATATAAACATTAATGATATAAAACTATTCAATTCCGGTTAGAAGTATATATCTTACTGCTTCGCGAGCTTGTTGCAATTGTTTCTCTGCTGCTATTTTCTTCTTTGAGTATGACTTGTTTTCAACTTCATGAGTTAATTGCAACCAGTGTTGTAATCCTGGAGGTGGTGACCAGCATCTATCTTCCAGTTCACCTTCGGCGCGTTGTAATTCAACTTTCAACATCTATGAATTATAAAATCGAATAAACTTCGAGAAAAATTATTTGAAATTCTGGCAATAAAGGATTGCATAATATTTACTTCAATTTCTGCTTTTAATTGTGAAACTTCAAGATCCGAGTACGAAGCATGCAATCCCATGCTTTCATCTTGCAATCGTTTCTCCAAATTTTGTTTCTCTGTTGTGGCACTCTCTTGTTCCATTCGCGCCCTTTCTAATTCTTTCTGTAAACCATGATGTATCATTAATAATGGTCTCGATAAATATCTTGAATAACAAATAAATTACAAAATAAATTGATAACATACTTGCAGATCTTCGAGTGCTAATTCAGCTTTGTGTAAGCTTTCCATGTCCTTCATCATTCTATGAAGATGTTTCTGTGAATTTTTCTTCTGCTGATATGCATACCAGCATCCAATAAGTGCTCCAAATAATAGTGTTATCAATATTAAATCTTTGACACTGTGACCAGTATCTGCAATTACATGATAAAATCAATTGAATGAATCTTTAGGTATTAAATAATTTCTTACCTTTTGGTGGTCCAAAAAGAACTACATCCATAGCTTTTAAGGCAATTTTTTGTTTATGGATGGGATCCTTGATCCCTAAAACGGTATTTAGGTAGTGCATATTGTTCACAGCCAACCTTTAGAGATAAACAGTTTCATATTAATTAATATCACATGACAAATATAACGTAACAAACATCACATATTTATTAAGATATTAACCTTGGAAGTGTAGCACCAGTTACACGGTGTTGTATAAAATTAGGAACATATTGAGGAAGCTCTACATTAGAAGACAGCCATTCAGAGGTTTGTTCTATAGTCCAATTGTGGACCTAGGAATAAATTAAATTAATTGGTAAACTTCTCTTAAGTAAATATTGAAATACAATAGAAACAGAATGCTGACAATACCTCTGACCTTAACCAGGCTTCCCAAAGTTCTCTAACACTGATGTGCATGTCATCATTGTGATGGAAAGCCCTTTGTCTTCTTTCATATCCAGCTTCGTATTGCAGCTCTTCCCTTAAAAACTATAAAGGAAATATAAATTTTCAATTATTCAAAATGAACACAATAAATCATCAGCAACACACTCACATCATCTGACTCTGATAGGTCTACATTTCCATTGGCATCATCGTCTAGTTGACTGTGGAGTGATTTGATAGCTTCTAAACCTAGTCGATCATGAGAAGCCATTGTGAGACAAGCTAGGTCATCGTTACAAGTATCGGAACCTGTAATAAATTAAATAGCCTACGTTTGATTGTATGTGTTTATGATTACATGTAATCTGTTACCACAGGTGCCTTTCAAGTAAGACTATGTTTCTTTAACTGTATATGCACAATAAGCATTTTACCCAATTGCATTAATGCAGTCACATGTTGTTAATATGAATGTATTAGTTATACAAGTCTCTCATTATCGAGGATATTGATCCTTATCATTTCTTTTTTTATCATAAACACATTCGTTTCTTTCATGCTTACCAACAAAACATTAAATTGAAACAAAACTTACTTCACACGGACAACCAAAAAACATCTTGGACGTTTGGTCTTGCTAAAAGCAAAAATCTTGCACACAGTTCTTAGACAAAAATAACAAAAAACAAGGATACATGAAAACTTCTTTCTGAAACTAAATATTATCACCACTGTGAAACTCAGTTGTGAATATGGATGCAATGTAGACTAGTGTAAAAGCATTATACAAAGTCTAACAAAAAATAGAACAGATGGAATCTATTAAGTGAATAGAGATGGGATAAAGTATATTACAAGTTGCGAATATTTCATAAGAACTCTAAAAACAAAACAATGTATAATACAGGTCTGACATAACTATAAAATTAATCCAAAATTCATAACACAATCAAAAATCGTTTGCAAGCATTTAATTTTGCCATTATTGCAGCCAATAATGGATGCTGAACTAGATCCCATCTCTAGTGGATAGACAACACAAGAAATGCAATGTCAAAGTTGTTGACATAATAAGATGCAATAACACTTGAAACTGTTGTAATGTTTCACAATAATGGTTCTAAAGTAGAATATTTGAGGGTACGAGGCCATAAGGCCTTCGTACTTCCTGACTTGAGTTCGTACTTCCAACAGCAAAATAATGTAACTTCTATTTCTAATAATAATGATTTTCATCAAATAATTCGTATCTGTTCATCGTATTTTTTAGAATCATAATAAAAATCATTGTAACAGTTTCGAGAGTCATCCTAGATTAATTAAGAAAGAAATTTACCAGCTTCTTGGGCGACAGCCTGAGCCAGTCCATCGGTAAGAGTGGCGGAGAATGATGTGATTTTGGAATGTGAGCTTCCGGAGGAGCTGGGCTGGAAGTTCGGGCTCGCGTCGAGGGCTCCGCCGCTTGCGTTCACCGCGATGCAACACCAATAAAATATGTGTAGCCCGAACAGTACAATCACATTGTTGATCACGGATGCTCGCATTTTAAGGTTATGTTACACCTTGTCACCGACACCTCGCGCCCCCCTTGCGCAGTTGCTTAGAGTCGAATAAAGCCGAATTACTCTTGGCCCGTTGTCACCTTTGACGCAGTCCCGCAATAGTGAATACACTCAAGGTTATAGTTATCGAAACCGGGGTGGCGATACAATTTGACGAGTGCATAACACGCGCGACCGTACCACCGTATTAGAACAGTCCCATCACTAACTTCCACATCGTCGTCGCTGGCTCCATGAAGGCTGACACGTCGGTCAATGGCCGGGGGATCGGTTTTTTTCAAGCGGATCGATCGATTTATTAATTAAGTACACTGCTCGGAACAGAGTTGGGTTTTCCTATCAAGGCCACTGCCCACGAACAACGTTCCGGAAAATAATTAATTTAGATTGGAAACCAACATTGGTGCAACTTTCTGCCGTGCAAATGAGTGGAAATTCGCAATTGGTCGCGCGTAACAACCTACCCGCCCTCCCATTGGCTAGGCGTTGCACTTGTCACGGCTGCATTGTCAGCGCCAGCGTAGCGCGAAAATCATTTCTTTCTTTTCTTTTCACAAATTTTTGTTTTGCATTTAAAATTTCCAGATTTATTTGACAGATTTATCGTTACTTTGGCATCGATTAAAAATGGCATGAAACTCATTACAACACTGCGGATCTTTATGCAAAATTTAAATAAATATTATCTCTATTAATTATACGTACACAAGTAACATGGGTTGAATAAAATCCGTAGTTTACTTACAACATACAAAATCGAATTTTTCTATAACGTCGTAGATCAAAAACATGGCTTCTTCGATCAGTATTCGTGTTTCAAAAACTTGAAACCTCGGAAATTATGCTCTTATTTTTTAATAAACCTGTATCTTTGACAAGGAAAATCGTACACAAGCATGCCACTGCAATTTAAAATTCGAAGCTAATAAAGTTCACCATAACATAAGATAACTCGATTATTCGAGTTTGTGTTCATAATATTTTTGTAGCAAATTCTAATAAATATCTTAACTTAATTTCAATTTTAATTAATAACTCAACAGTTATTTGCTAGAGCAACTAAGAATAGCTTAACTTGTGCGTTATTTGAAAATTATTGGTTTATTAGTATAATCATAATAATAATAATAACCTTCTACAAGTAATTGAAATACGATAATGTTTGAATAATAAATAAAGAAATGTACTCAAACAACGTTTATGGCTATGTTTAAAAAATGAACTACTTATACGAACGCGAAGTGCGTATTACATTTTGTTTATCAATCAAAATTCTCGTATTCGATCGACAAACAAACCTAATCTCTGATTTGTTATTCGAAACTTCGTATATAAACAATCAATTTACCTACATTTGAACTTTGAACCGAATTTCGACACAGCTTGGTCATCAATTAGTTTCCTAATTTTGGTACTTTCTTGCCAAGAGTCTACTATTTAACAGAAACACGACAAATATTTGTAATTGTTTGAAACGCTGCGGCCATAGAGTTTTATCACATCCGTCACAAACGAGCTAGTGATTTGATGATATTATTATTCACAATAATAGGACTAACAATATTTCCATTTAAGGATTTGGTACGTACCAATGATCCAATCTGCTTCAAAACAGGTTCGAAACTCGAAACCGCAGTCCGTAAGAGCGTGTAGCGCGAGGTGAGCACCGATCGTATCTGTATGAAAATTCATCATTATATCGTTCCAATTACGTGATTTTCCGAGTCCGTCAGACGCCCGTTTCCGTAGAGATAATTATTTCTGAAAATCGTCAACAAATGCGAACTCGAAGATATTCGCGTTCGCGCGTGGAAACGAAGCTATAGTTTTGACACACAGCAGCGGCAAGTGCCGATTTCGTTTCACAACAGATCCAACGTTTGATCGAGCTGTGCGCTTCGGGAAGCATTGGTTTAAAACACGGATTTGTTATAAAGTAATGATATGGATATTGTGATACCTGATGGACGTGTTTTTCGTTGTCGAGCGTGGATGTTGTCGATCAGCGTGGTTATTTTTCTGATCAATTTCAAGACTCAAAACACATGAGAGTTCGAGTTTCTGGGATCGTCAGTCCATTTGTTTATGGAAAATTTTGATATGGAGAGCAATACGAAAAACAAAAACGACGAGTTGGAGGGCGCAGGGACTAGCACAGTGGCCAAAAACGAAGAAAATACAACATTACAGCCTGCACAAAGTTGCACTGACACAAAGGTGGCCATAGATTCCAAGAACACTCAAGTTCGTGTTGTCAGGGGTACTAAAAAGGTGAAGCTAGATGTTGCTGACACAAATTCTGAGAAAAAAGGTTTATAATTTTTTTAACTAAATATTCGTTCTATTATTGTCGCATGACATCACTTTCTGTCTAATTGATTCAGTCAAATCAAAGATATAGTTTGCAGAATGTAATGAAATGAATTATTTCTAGATACCAAGGATGAGGAACCCAATGCAGAAGTCAAAGTGAGGTCTATAAAAAGATCTTGCGAATTATGGTCCATGGAAGACAAGAATACATTTTTCAAAGCTTTAAACGAATATGGAAAAGACTTTGATGCACTTCAAAGTTACTTCTTGTGTCAAGGGAAAAAGAAAGGGCTGCCGGATGCTATGATAAAAAACAAAGAACAAATTAGGCACTTTTATTATAGGACTTGGTTAAAAATTTCTAAACACTTGAAATTTGCAGAAGGTAATCATTTTGAATGTGTTTATAATCTTATCAACTAATAAGAAATGGTATTTTTTGTTTGTAGATGTAAAGAAAACTTCCCAGGAGTTATACGGTCTAATTAATTATGGTGAACTTAGAAGAAAATTGCCTAGGATACATGAAAAAGTACATTTGAAATTAAATGAACTAGTTTATTGGGGCTCAACACAAGTTAGGCTTAGGGGAAAAACTATGAGAGTAAAGACTCCTATATGTAGGGCATTAAGAAAACTGAACCAGTTAGAGGGTACAATTGCAATAACATAGAATACTTTTTAAGTTAATGATACACACATAATATCTGTTGCTTTTTTGTAGATTGGCAAGAAGAAATTAAATTGCCATCTCGAATAACAATTGAATTAAGACCTCGTAACAATATGGCATGGTGGCAGGTGCAAGCATCATCCATGAACCCAAGAGTAAGAACTCTGTTACCTATACAGAGACGGTTGTCCAGTTTATTAATATTTTTACAACAAAGATGGAGGCCTGCTAAATACAATACAGTATCCTTTGAAATTATTTTACCATTACTAAGATATTTTTATAGCGAATCATAAAGGAAAATCCTATACATATATTACAGTCCTCTAACATAGGGAACACTATCACGAATGAAATGAAAGACGCGAGATTGTTGCGAGTGGCACCAACAGAGGGTTGTAAGATTACTTTACCAATGGTAAATCTTGGTGAATATCTCACCAGTAATAGCGTTAGTTTAAATTCTTATGAAAAACGCCTTGGATTGAAAAGTTCCAGGATGGACTTGTTAGGTTCGGTGCAATATTTGAAAAGTCTTGGGAAAAAGGGAATCAAGAAGAACAAAGTAGACAAAAAATCTGTGAATCAATCTGAAGACAATTGCATACTGCCAGATAACAATATTGATATGGATGCGGTAGAATCTGGTAGCAACGTTTCAGAGAAAACGTCGCTAATTAATACTGCAGAAAAGCCGGTTGTAGAACAACGAACTGAACCAAATAGATTCCCAGGAAGGGAAACAGTTGAAAGAATTCGAAAGGGATGGAATGTTGAAGAGGCAAACACTATCACAGTAGGAGACCTCTTTTTAATGGTACAAAACATTTTATCTTGGACTGTGTCCTTTTAAAAAATATGAATAATGAAAAACACGGTATTTCTAATGTTCCAGTTTGGTCGTGAGTCAAAGATTACTTTGGAATATTGGTGGGATTGGCATCAGCGAGAACCCACTGGAGAGCCTTCTGCTTGTACTCTGCAAGATGAGAATTTGTGTCTGACTTTGCAAAAGTTATTGTCATTAGCAAAGCATAGTTATGGGACAAGCAAAGTAAATTGAATGCAATTTGCAATTATATATTCGATAGTTCTGCTCATCTACACGGACTAATCGTAATTCATTTTCAGGTGTATGATAATACTTCTGGAAGTAATGAAACCGTAATTTCATCTCGTATGCTTTCAACGAAAGAATCGACCTTCAGGAGACCATTGATTCCACAAACTTATCATAAGATTGGTACACCTGACGCGTTCAAAACACAATTAGATGTAAGCGGTTATAATTGCTACTAGGTATCTTTTTTTGTTAATATATTATTAATATATTATTTTATATTATGAAATATAGAAATTCAAAACGCGCTTCTGTAAAAGAGGAAGAACTGTGAGACAAAAAAGTCTTGTTGTGCAAAGGATGCTGCCAATAATATCAGCACCGAGTAACACATCAGAAGAAATTCTTACTAATTCTCACCAAGCAACTAATGTAGATGATTCAACTCCAAATAATAATGAGCAACCAAATGATAAATCGCCGTCCATACACATAAGTGTAACGCTAGAGAAAAACTTTTTGGATGACCTAGAAGTGGCGAGGGATTCGAAACCAACGAATTCGATCATAACTAGTGCTACGCAAATCCTTAAAGAGGGAGAGCATCAGTGGCTGAACAGCGAAGTAATTTCCTAGCATTTTAGTAAATAGTAACGATTGATTTATTATACTATAATAATTATGGAAATTAATTATAGGTGGCAGATTTTTCGTTAAGCAGCTTCTTGGGACAGCTTGAGTCTCCTATGAAGATTTCGCAGAGAAGTCAAAGTGGCGATCACGCCGAAGACGCTCGTCCATCGACAGATGTAAAACATAAAAAACTTCTTTATCGAAATTTTTCATTAACATATATTAACGTAGTAATCTTTCAGGTTGTCTCACAGATGCAATGCCTCATGGGCGAAAACAGCGTCGATTACATGGCGAAGTTTGCTAATCTCGCATCTCAAATGGCATCGGATGATAGTAAAAAATAAAAACTGAAATGATCGTTGAGTTTTATAAAAATTTTAATGAAACATCTCTTTTAAATGACATGTCATATTTTATTATACATTCATAAATGTGTCTGATTGAACACTATTTGGTATAGGAAATTATGTAATACACTAAAACTCGTGTGTGAAATTCTATTTGCATTGATGTCGATTTGATAGGTATTATGTAACATAATAACGGGTGGATATACCTGACTGAAATAAAGAATTTTTTCATGAAATATAATGGGGAAATATAATTCTGGCTCCGAAGATACCACTATGTGACACCTATTAAAAATTTGAATTTAGCGCCATTATATGCGGTAACAAAATGCTGAAACTAGTAAACAAAATTACCAACAGTTGATCCTGGCTTAGATACTGTGCTAGCAGTTTCAGCGTTCTGCTGTTACGTGGTTTGGACGCTTGAAATTCATTCCATCGAATCTCAAATCTCTAAGAAAGCGGTCGAAAGCGGTCGAAAGCGGTGTCTGTCTGCTACCAATGTTGAACGAAACCTTCTGTTTATAAAACCATAATTTGTTGACATACGAAACTATTGTCAGATCTTCATTGTCAGTCGTATTAAGTCATTTATAGAACTGATGTCACGAACAATGTACGATGTTAGAAACATATTTCAGAAGATCGCTTCCCGGAAATGGACTTTTTAAATGTTGAATAGGTTAGAATGCAACACAAAACATTTTTGGTTTTATAATCTTACTAACAGTATTTAAGAAATTTCATTATTTTGCATACTTAACTATTGCGTGCATAGTTCGAACAAAAACAATAATAGCTTTAATTATTTACACTAAAACTACCGAATTAGAATTACTGGTTCTAGATTCTTTGTAGAGAATTATTTATATTAATTCATTTATTTGAGTAAAAATTGTAATAAAAATTTCATAAAATTAAAATGAATGCAATATTATCTTCACAAACTGATATGAAATAGATACTTTTTGTACTAGATAATCTTATTATTAATTATTTCTTATTTTTCAATTCAGGATAGAACAAAAATACAATGGATCGTGGCAAAGCTGGAATTGGTAGGGGTGCAAAGAGTAAAATTGCTCAACATCCTTCAGATTTATTTGCTCTTGGATCTAAAGGATCTCGCAATGAAACCTCGGACACTAAAAGACCAGGTGTTATTCATTCTAAACCAAGCACTAGTTCTTCTACTTCTGGTAATGATAAACTATTTAATGTAATAATCCTATCAATAAAAATTAAATGGAACATTCATTACACCTATGTATCGTTTTCATATTATAGGTAATGATAGGAAGAAAGAGGCACCATCAGGATCACTTCAATCATTTCAGTACATTCCACCAAAGAAACAAAAGCTTGTAACTCATGCTTCACATCCAAGACCACCATTCTCAAGTGCAGAAGCTTGGGAACTGGTAGCCATAGACAGTGATCCTGCAGACTTTGTTCCAATGGTTTTAGAAGCTAATGACAATGATGAAGGTGACAAAGTTATAGGCATTATATGTGGTGCCATAAAAGCCCTTAAAAACCAGAAATGGAAACCAGACACATTGATCTACATGGGATTATTGTATCTAGCAAAAATTCGCGCATCTATTTTTTCACATGATTGTATATTACACGCGCTATCATCTTTACTAAAAAGAGACCAAGCACACAACTACAAATCCAAGGGAAACCCATTGGTTCCCGTGCTTGCTGCGAACTTGTTAATGAAGGGATTCCATGATAAGAAAAATTGGCCAGAAATTTTCGTTAAGGTTGTTCACATATTTTGTTGTACAGGACATTTCGTAAAAAATCTAAAAACAAATTTTATGTAATTCTTGTTTCTTTTTCACAGCTATATATTGAAGATGCTCTTGGGGAGAGAGTATGGATCGATCATGAAGAGTGCAAAGGTTTTGTGGAAAATATTCTAACAGGATTTAACACGCGACACCCACCAAAAAGTGTTTTGCAACCGGAACTGTCTGTCTTAACACCACGCGACTGTCACAGTCCTTCTACGATAGACGACGAAGATCCAAATTCCTCGTCGGCGCAATTTCCTGGTGACAAGGAGAAAATAGATTTTCCCGTGACTCCTAGATACGCTCTTTGTATAGAAAATATAGAGTTCATTGTACTCGAAGCTATAAAGGAACAGTTGAATAGAAGACAACCAGAATCAATTACTAAAAACTTCTTGAGGCTACTGTCTTCGGCATGCGGATTCGTAGAAATTCGAAACATAGCTGTTCCAAGATTGGAGATGTGGCTGCATAATCCTAAACTGATGAGGCCTGCTCAGGAGTTGCTAAGCTACATCTGTTATAATTGCACTTCTCATACACAGAGGGACGTGGAAGTTATAAGTCAATTAGTCAAAATGAGATTGAAGACCAAAGCTGTAATTAATTTGTACTTGAACGGTGTGAAGGAGTTAATTGGTTTACATCCGGAGAATTTGGCCACGATTTTGAAGCATACCATCTATAATGAATTATCCAACGCGCGAAATCCAAATAATATGCCAATGCTGGGCGTAATGTTCCAAACATTACCCGAGCAATCGGCTAAACTGCTTGCGGAAATATTTCAAGATTTATTGATGAATCGAGAAGATTATTTGAGGCCTTTGCGTGCCTTGCTCAGAGAAATAGTACGCGTCTGCAGACACGATATTAATTTAATTACTTTCGCCCGCACACTGATGGCCGAGAGACAGGACATAGCGCAGCAGCTACTCACCTTCGAGTTCAAGGAGCGAGTTTTCATCTCCATCGCGGATCTATTGTGCCTATGTATGTTGCTAGCTATCAGTCCACAAGTGAAAGAAGCTGCAGCCCTTGCACAAAGGGGTGATAAGAAGGACATAGCTTTGTTACATCAGTTTCAAAACATGGTGGCGACGATTCAATTCGAAGCCGTAATGTGGTTGCAAAATCCGGCGCCGCAAATGTATGCTATCGGTAGAAACGAGCTTCTTCACGCTTTGCATAAAATTTTAATGCTTGAATCGCCCGAACAATATTACAAATTGGACAATTGGCCTCCTGAGTCGGATAGAGTGTTTTATTTGCGACTGATTTCTGATGTGCCGCTGTTACAAAATACATTATTGAGATTGTTATTAATTGGTTATTCGAAAGTAGGTATTTAGGATGTCAGTATCTTACTTTTTTATAAATACAGAAATTCTAGATGTTTCATATTTTAGGATAATGGTATTACTCACTCTGAAACGCTAGATTTGGTGGATCAACTGATACGAAGAGCGGCAGCTAATTCGTCTGAGAGTTTTCCAACTTTGCAAGCTGATAAACTGGATATAATTGAACTTATTTTCAATCTTTGCATTTACCAGCCCCCTGGAACCATAAACATACCCTCAAAGTACTTTAAATATTTCCAAATAAGAAAATAGGCGTGCGCATCAACTTGTTATTTACTTATGTAATTTTTTGCAGTTACGTACCACCAACACTAGCGATATCGAATTTGTACTGGAAAGGATGGATAATGTTATTGGTGCTGGCTGCTCACAATCCATCTACTATTGGCGCTATTGCATGGAAGCGGTACCCTATTTTAAGAACACTCATGGAAATGTGTATCACTAAGTAAGTTCTCCTACTAGATAAATATGTACATTTATTTAGCCAACACTTTAGCATGTTGATGTTATATTTTATAGCCATTTCTCTTATCCTCCGCCGACAATGGCTTTACCAGAAGTAATAGAACAAGAGCGTTCCAAGGAATTACAAGTGGAAGCAATTGAGAAGCAAGAGATCCTCGAATACGAGACTCACTTGGCAGCTGCCTCGACGAAGATACAAATATCGGAGCAGAATAGTTTGCTCTTGTCGCAGTTAATTACCATGGAACCGACTGGCATCGCAAGGAGGCCGCCTCCAGCAGTATTAGAACAAATACAGTCATTGAACGTGTCCCATAGATTAGGGCATTTACTTTGCCGGTCCCGCAAACCAGATTTCTTGTTGGACATAATTCAAAGACAACAGCAAAGTTCCTCTCAGAGCATGCCTTGGCTGGCAGATCTTGTACAAAGTAGCGAAGGTTCCCTTAGTCAATTGCCTGTACAATGCCTTTGTGAATTTTTGTTATCTACTAGCACCCAAGCAGTAGAGAAACAACCGAGGCAACAACAATTGTTGGCTCACCTTCAGATGTTATTGACCGATCCTGATCAAGACCGGCAACACGCTTACGAAGTACTAGAATACTTTTTAAGAAGACTGAGCAGTCAGCAGACTAACAGTCGACTCCAAGCAATCACTGGGTTAAAAATGGTTTTAGGATCTATACCTACTGAAGAGGAACCCATGGACATCGATGGGGAAAACGAGAAGTAATTTATTAATTCTGCAGTGGCATACTGTGTTCTTCTTTATGATTAAATATGTAACTTCCATGAAACCTTTTTGCACCTGCTAACTTGATCTCTATTTTCAGAGAGATTTGGCTTGTTCGCAAATTGCCATCCATTCCACATTTCTTATCAGTGCGAACCTTAGTCTCCACGGCCCTCCGCGGGGCTTGTCAAGTGGAAAACAATCCAGATCTTGTTCACGCATACATCTCGTATCTCGCAGCACATACCACAGAGGACGAACTACCAGAACTAATAGATCTTGCTAACGAGATATCTCAACTGGTAGTTGAGAGGAGCACAATTATAGCAGCTATCTTACCTCAACCGGAATGCGACAATCCGCAGTCCAAGCAAACTCTGCATGCCTTCATGGCGATCTTCTGTAATTATCTAGAGAAAGCTCGGTCCCCTAGAGGAGAAGAATACACGTGGTCGGAGAGTCAGGATCAGATCCTAGTTCAATGGGCCACAGGAGAAGAATGTACTATGCACATTCTCGTTGTGCATGCCATGATCATTTTGTTGACCTATGATTCATTCGACGATGATGTTTTATTTAACATTCTTCTTGAAACTTGGTTCCCATCGAACGCGGAGCCCCCAAAAGCTTTCCTGGTCGATACTAGTGAAGAGGCTTTGCTGATACCAGATTGGTTGAAGTTGAGGATGATCAGGAGTAATGTGCCACGTCTTGTGGACGCTGCATTAAAAGATTTGGAGCCTCAGCAGCTGGTCTTATTTATTCAGAGCTTCGGAATTCCTGTGCCTTCAATGAGCAAGCTGCTTCACACCTTGGACGCAGGGGTGCAAATTGATCCCGATTCGGTTGGAGAAGCTGTGCTTGACAAAACGTACATGGCACAGTTAGTAGAAGTCCAACATAGGAGAGGAGCCACCGGCGGACTGGTGTTTGTACAAGTTCTGCAACTGATGGTGCATCCATTGCCTGACGAGAATCCGGTGACTATAGGACCACTGCAGGAACCCTTGCCTCCTAGTGCTATGGTCCAAAAACAATCTGTCATCCAGTGTTCTGTTAAGACGGACGTTCCCCATTTGATCAACAGACTGTTCATAGAGAATATATCAATGAGTCAGAAGGTGGACGCGTATCGTCGTTTGCACAAAACTTTGGCAAAGGACCTGCAGAAGTCTGCTAAAGAAAGCGGCGCGGTTGTATTAGCTATACAACATATATGCAGCGTTCTAAGCTCGATGCAAGTGAAACAGTTTTTAGCTTCACTCGTTCACATGCCGCAATATTCGTGCACTTTAATGAGGATCATACTGCTTCCTCTGAAGAAGTCCTCTACGTCCAAACAGATCGTAGAACTGGCTCGCAACATGTGCTTGAACTTGATACAACTGATAGGGGATGTGAAAGCGCCAGTTCTTTCTATTCTAAGGGACTTTGCTAATGTACAATTGACCAAGACACCAAAGAGCATGGAGCTAACCATACTGATGCAGACTCGTGACCTTCGATCCATTTTAGAGACCACGGATTCCGTGAACCTGGAAGCTGTTGGTCGCAAATTGTTGGACATTTGTTTTAAACAACAAAAGACTGACGTTCTTTTTGAAGCTATGGCGAGGTTATTAGTAAATGATAGCAACGAGGGCGTTAGAAAGCCAAGAACAGGATTATTGATCGATTGGTTGGCTTCTGTGGAGCCAGAATTGATTGGCACATGCCCCAATCTGCAGATGAAGCTCCTTTTCGGAAAGACGAAGATACAAATGAAAGTTGACAATAATATAATCAGTTCGCATTCCTTTAGACCCTATCTGTTGACTTTGCTTACGCACAGAGCGAGCTGGGCTACCTTGCATAAATGTGTCGGACACTTGTTAGATAAATGTGACAATGGGTAAGTTCTTAGTTAGTAATTCAAATAATTACTTTTAAAATAATATAAAATAAACTGTAAAAATTGCAGGTACGATCCAACGGCTGTGTTAGATTTTCTATGGGCTTTAACGTGCAATCCGAAGCTGTGGCAGGGAAGAGATAAATTTACGCCGAAGCACTACGTCCCCGAAGATATTTTGTTACTGCATGAGAAACAGTTGTTGACGCTCGTAGCGTACATAGTTGCAGAAGCTGTTATTATTTGTAATTGTCACAGTAGAACCTCTGCATTAGCTAGGATGGATTCTCGTCTGGACTTATTGCTGCATTGCATCTCAACCGATGATCATTTGGTATCCAGTGTCGTGACGTATTTGGCTGATAGTATGATGAATGATCCAGAGTATGTGATGCATTTCATCTGATGCCTTTGTTTCTACTTTATACATTACAAGCAATTCTATATTATAATTTTTCAGAGTGGAGTCTGACATGGCACATCAGTTCTTGTTACACATGTATATGAAGATACCAAAAGTGATCTGTTACTTAGACACTTTCCAAACGAAAAAGTTCGTCGACGGCGCAAAAATCACAGCTTGGACGGGTTCTGTGTTGGACTGCATGAGTCACTCTTTGGTGACAGCCTTAGCAGCAACACCAAGACAAAAATCTTGGAACTCCAGGTCTCAGGAGTTCGAGATGTGTGCTAGAAAAATGGCTGCCGTTCATCCGATTCTTGTGCTGCGGCAGCTTCCAATGCTAGCATCATCTTTAATGGGCAGATGTTACTTAGATTTCGGTCAATTCAGATCCGGCCATCATTTGAATCTGTTTACACAAATAATGGGCCTGCTGGAGTTATTGCAGCCGCACTTGTTTAAGGAAGAACATCGGGCTGCTTTAGAAGACACATTAGAAAATTACTTTCAGTGCTTCCAGGTATTTTAGAACATTTGTACCGACTTGAATTCGGCAGAATTCGATACAAAAACTACTGATTTATTCTATTCACAGAATTATGGGCCCATAAAAGAGATCATACCACTCTTGAACAGATTCATCACGTTACTGCAGTCGTACATCTCTTATGATCCTCAAAGAGCATTGAAGTACTTGCAGAAGCATGCTCAGCCTCTTCAGTAAGTAATCTGTACCTTTGGTTTCTCATACCAAATTTCAGACGTCAGCTTACACTTACATGTAGTGAATTACAGGTACACTATCCAAATCTAGTTACACTTCGTACACTTGTATCAGGCATCCCAGTGCCAAGGGAAGGAGAAGATCTCGAGGAAGTTTTAATCACTGTACCTCCTACACCACCGCCAGCGGAAACTGTTATTCCTCAGCACTTGTCCTCGTTGCTGACTACTCTGAGCAAGTTGCATGGAGATGGTATACCGTCTTTTCACACTGCGGAATATTAATTTGAACTTCGACGAAAAAATTAATTGGACAAAATGTATGTTTTCCCGTTTTAGATGTGTTCAATGCTCTTCAGGAAATAGAGCATTTATCCTCTCGAAAACCTTCTATTCTGGAACCGTTAACAGATAACATAACTGAACTACTGGTGTCTCCTCAGGGAAATATAAGGACTCTTGCTCATACTTTACTGGCAAGAGCATTGAAATATCGTCCAACAACAAATGCGAATATATTATCCGCCTTTCAGAGATGTTTGGACAGTCCTAGAGCCGATGTGTTAATGTCAGCTCTGGAAAAGTTGCCAGATATTGTGCTCTGCATGCAAGGTAAACTTTCGTTTCTTGCAATTGAATTTTGGTTTCGTTTGGTGTAAATCGTTTTCTAAATTAATTGTATTTTGTTTTAGAACACGCTCTACCATTAATGCAGAAAGTGTTTGAATTAGGAGTGAATTCAAATGTGAATACTACACCATATATAAATAAAACCATTGCTCTGTTGAATACACAGCAAGGTTGTTAGTAACATGAAAATTGTAATTTTTATATTGTATAAAATAAAGTTAATAATTTTTAATAAAACGGGACCATTGTGCTTATTTTATTTTCTTTGAAGAATTGTAGGTACATTGTCTTATGGAAGACATTAAACACTAATTGTGGTGTTGTATCTATAATTACTAATTACAATTAATAAGTATAAATAATCGAAATTATGCTATGATCTATACAATACTGGTGAATCACATAAAAGCTTCCGGTGGTACATTATTGACAGTGTACATGTTCATAAATGTTGTAATAGCTGTCCTTATGTCCCAATTAGCTTCTTCTAGGTACTGGTGGCAAAACTTCATGTTCATTGTAGTCAATTCACGCAGAAATGTTAACAATTGTTCCTTTTCAGAGACACTGAAGACTACTGGATCAAATTTGGGTGCTACTTTCATCTCATTGCTTCCTACTGCTAAATTACTGTTAGCAGGTGATCCATCAAGATAGTATTGATCATTAGTAATACAGTATTCATTGTCTTCTTTTTGCACAATAATGAAAGTCTTGTTGAAGAACATTGGTGGACATGTGATTTCTCTGAAAGAGAACATGCCTTGGACAGAGATTGCTAGATGATTGTCTTCTTCATACAAAAAATCTATATGAAACGATTTAAAGTTATGTATCGTGGGTGGTTGACTTCTCAAAGCAGTAATTATCTTCTCTGGGCCACGCAATAAAAATTCTTGACACTTTGCATAGTCAACAAACTTCAATAAATTCCTGTTTGTAGCAAACGTTTTAGTTACTTGTTTATGGACATAGTTTGTCAGTGGTCCAAGTGTCATAGAATAAAGTGCATCCCTGTCGTATAATCCATTCATCACGTGCCTATCATCCTGATCATACAATGTAAAATAGTGTTTCACAAATTGTTTAATCAGACAAGTTTTCGATCCATCTCTCAGATAATTGCTCTGCACATGAGGAATGAACTTCTGCTCTATATCTATGACTATTCCATCCAACTTCTGCAGATGGGGAAAAACGTTTTTCACAGCTTGTACATAATCCTGACACTTGCTATATTTTGTGCACAGCGGATTTCCATCCAGCCAGAGCTCACTTATCTTAAATTCACTGAAGTATCGTAAATAATCCACATCGTCGATGTAATTGTATCTCAGATCTAGTTTGGTTAAGTGATAATTAAAAAATTTTTCAAACAAGATGATGGCTGTGATTTTATTATATTTTAAGCTCAGTTCTCGAATAGGTAGTCTTGAGTCACGGTTTGTGTTCAAGATTCCTATTCTACTGCATCTTAAAACAAACTGTAATACTTTGGGTAAAGATACAGGACAAAATATAGAACCCAATGATTTCTCATTCTCAAAGTCATCAAGATTCAACACTTTTTTCGTAGGCTCATATCTGTAATACAGTGCCTGGGTAATAATCCTGTTGGGATTCATTGGCAAATCTTGGGCATCTGTGAATCCCAATACTATATCAATACGTAATTCTTGACCATTTTGCAAACTCACGCATAAACCTTGTTTCACTAGATTTTCTATAGCGTTGGAATTACATTTTGCCAAGAAGTGACTTTTGTTTGGACCCTCTTCTTTGTACATAACAGGTAGTATGATCTCAGGATCACAAGCACTAATGATCTTTTTCAGAACTTCTGTTGATTTATATTTTCCTACACCATAAAGAATAAATTTGTGCCATAGGTCCTGGCGAGCTGCTAGAGTTGATTCTTGGCTATTGAAGGATGGTTTAATGTGAGTTAATCGTAGTGGTTCCCAACTGGTTGCTGGATTTTCAGCTACTTCTGTTTTTGCCATGATTCTTGACACAATATACAAGTTCTTATAAAAAATAAATTATGTTATTAATAACACGAGATTAAATTGCACAACTGAGAAACATTTCGGTATATTTTTTAATGATATTTATGGACTACATAACGGATCATAACTTAAAAGGAAAAAAAATATTCTGTAGGAACTACTCGCTAAAATTTGTGGTTAGAAGCTTAGTTGTCATACATGAACTCCATGTGAGTATGACTACACCTACAACTATACATGCATTTCTAATTCATATCATTTTAATTATCTTCAGGAGCGTAATTAATGGAAATATTCGTCCTCCTTTTCTTTCAAACGTGTATACACATAATTTACTCTCTGGTGTTTATAAACATTCTTTTGGAAAAATATAGAATGTATAAATGTCATTGATGGAATTGCTTCACCAACGAAAGCACTTTTTGAACATGACGTTTTTTACGCGATTAAGTTGAAACTCTTTTTGAAACATTATGAAAAAAGTATTTTATACATTATTATTAATACATGACCATCAATTTCTACGATTACATTTAATTGGAGATTCTAACAAGAAATTCGTATTTTTTGTTCCAATTAAATTTCAAATTCCACTTGTATGAGACATCGTCATTTTTACTCCAATTGTAAAAAAATTGTATCTTGCGCAAATATAATAATAATTTTACTTTGAAATCAGTTTGATCTATCAGCGAGATTATACACGATAGATTCGTGTTAATTAATATTCGCACATGAAAGAATTAAACTTACTTTAATTAATATGTACAATAGGGTATGGGTAATTCAAAGTATGTATCACAAATGCACGCAACACATCGATACTCAGATGGCAGCACAAGCATGATTCACAAGTGGGATGGGCGTTGGGGAAAAAGTTGTTACACACGTTGGGTGATTGTTTGTAATTAATATAATATTTAGACCGTCCAAATTATTTCATACTTAATGACAAGATGACAAAATCGTGGCACGCGCTCGTATTCGCTCTCTATTTTTTGTTGCAAGGTAAGCTTTCAATGAATTTCAAAACGAACTACGATTGTTTACTACTTTTGCATGATTGCTCCAATTTGAATTGAATTTCATTGGAAATAAAATTGAACTTCGTTACAATAAATAAATTTCATTGAGCGTACATACTATTTGCTGAAACGATAGCGAATTATTTAATAATATTATTTATTCCATTATACCTAAAATATTGTTCAGCAATTACATTTATTTTTTAGTCACAGATTCTCTTCAGGATTGTCAAATTCCTTCTGTCATAAGAGGATCATGGTTTTCATGGGAAAATGGCAGAAATACATTAACAGAGATCAATGCTGAAACAATGACTGAACGTGGTTATTGCATAAGTATGCTTGAAGAGTATCATGTTAACTATACATTTGTATTTCAAAATGATGAGTGCTACCACTGTGTCAAACTGCTTGTTAGAACAGTGAACGTATTGGAGAAACTTGAAGGTACTAAGTTTATTAAAAATGTAATTAAATTGCAATGTGATTAGATTAGCATAATTGTAAGAACTTATTTGTTTTATATTTTAGCAAGCTGTGTCAATTTACCCAATGGCATTGAGCCCACTGTAGAAAATGTATGTAAAGGTATACGACCCAATCAACAATTAATAACATTATTCTCTGAGAATTATGTACCCGTGAACTGTAGATCATCTCTAGAAGGAGTTTGGCAATTTGCATACCAGGCAAGTATCTGGTCAAAGAATGTGAAACAAATGCAGAACTGAAGAATTAATTTTTCTGTTACATTTACAGAATAGATTCAGGTTTCGTGGAGAGTGTAATCATCCAGATGCTCATATTAAATCATGTCAAACTGCAGGGACACAGTTCTTAATTACCAATCAGAAATTTAATATAACTTACAAAAAGTGTCCTGGTATGAAGGACACTTTTGATGGAGGTAATATTATTTACTATTCAAACTAAATAATAATAAAACTTTGCATTGCTTACACTCCATAAATGTTTCAGTGGTCGAGTATAGTTGCCTGGGCGACTGGTTCGTTGACAAAAACCACTTCTTTGCAGTCGCAAATACAAAAGAATCAAGAAAAGATGAAAAGTATAGATGTTTCTTAAAAAATCGGGACGATGATCTTTTTATTGGAGTTTCTATTACAGCGGAATGTAATAAGTTGAAAACTGTTGAGAAAAGTCCTGAGCGTTTAAGAGTAACTCCTGTTAAAGCCGAAGTAGTGGAGCCGGGATGCAGATTACCGGAAGATATGAGCGGACATTGGATAAATACAGCTAACATTGATGCAGATATATTTATCAACGAAACGCACATCATTGAAACCTGGTATCCTGACGAGGGTCGTTACAGACGTACAATTTACGTGTGTCGAGAATCGAGAGACACTAGAGTGATGATGGCGAGATTAACTGTTGATGGATGGTACGATTTGCATTACAAATAAAGTCTACACATTCTGACACTACAATAACTCCGTCAATTTCATTTTCAGTCAAAAGGATTACGTCTGCTTCGATTTCGTACGTCGACACCATAACATTATCAGGTACCGACGAGGTGTTGCAGTCATCAAGGACAATTTCCATACCGTCTGTTCCTGGGTACAATTCCCTAACAAAGAAGCTTGGAAATATGATTTATTCCTGGGTTAGTGTGAAAATAAATGATCTAAAATTTGGTTGATCATCTAATTAAATTTCAGCAAAGGATCCTGTACCGGTACGATGTCCCGTGGCTGGCAAATACATGTTCCAGCAGAAAGGGGATATCCTGTTCGAAACTAGAATTTTAGGTGGTGTGACGCTATCACCTCGTCCGAATATTTATTGCAAACAAAATATTTCTGATTTTTCTGTGTGTGACACTGATCAGAAGGAAATCGCCATTGATGAGACCTACTGCTTGTCCGTAGATCATTTAGGAAGACCTGTAGATATTTACAGTAAGTTCTACGCTATCGTATTTTAAAGAGAAGATCGTTCTTTCTGTAATATATTGTTTACGTAAAGGTTTGCCCGATTACAAAATGAAATGCATCGGATTCTGGAAGGAGAATTTGAAATCGTATTTAATAACTTATGACGAGTTGGATCCGTTCAGTAAATACCGCTGTTGGGTATATCAAAGAGCTGATTTGAATAAAGTACTCATGTCTCAAGCGATCGGTCCCTTCTGTGATCTTAAGCAAGACGTCACTAGTAGTAATTATACCGAGGGTGCTGCAGTTGCATTGGAAATGCAGGTAAACTATAACACTTGCCTCTATTATCCATTCTATATAGTATATGCTTATAATTGTAATTTTGAATGTAGGAGTACGAAAGAGAACGCGACCAATGTCCGATGTACTTCGATGATGGTAGCAATCCTTGGAAAGTAACAGAAAATTACATAAAGATATTCCATTATGGTAGTGGAGGTACAAAATCTTCATATCCGTCCATTATAATGACAATTTTAGTTAGCATAGTAACATTAACCGGATCTCGAGTTTAGTTGATAACTTTGTCCACTTCTAATATATAAAATCCGTCCATTTTATGTATATACACTTTGTTAGATCTGTACATTAGATTTTATACAACAGACTCGTGTAATGTACATTAGATTAATACTTATGCATCATGATGTAACAATGTGAAAACACATCGAGAAATCTGCCTTATTATATTTAAATGTTTAGTGTTCACATATGTTCATACAAATCAAATATATAACCATAAGACTTTTGTAGTCCATCCATTTTAGGATTAAAGATCTAATATTTATATTTTTTTATAAACATTTGCAATAAAGTACAATTTTGTATAAGTGCAGATATTAATAACTTTAATAATGTAATTATTTATGTATACATTGTGTATATTCAAACAAAATGCTAATGCTAATAAACTGAAACGTGCACCAACAGTTCACTTTGTCCAGCTGACTTTCGGTATGTCAAAGTGTTCTGTCAAGCTATCCAAATGTCTGTTAAATTCTTCTACTCGCTGTTTGTGTGTCATAGAGGCTTTCTGTTTGATTCTTTCAGTTTGCTAGAAATAATAATACAATGACAATTCTAATTCATCGAAAACGAAAGGATATCACTAAACAATTACTCACCATTTTCTCTTGCATCTTTTGGAAGGCTATTTCTGCTTTTGTTCTTTTGATTTCTATCACTTTGGGTTTCTCTTCTTCTTCGATTTTCGATACCTCTACCAACTTCTTCTTTTTACCTTCTTTATTCTTTTTCCTAATTTGTAAAAGATAAATGCTTGTAATAATTATTATGAAAATGCGTCTACTTCTAACGTTATTAAGGGCTGCAGATCAAAAATAAATTTCGATAATTGACGTCAATCGAATAGTTTTATTTCAGGCATAAATCATAACCAATTAATTTAAAAATCAATAAAACTATTAATCATTTATTTATTATGTTGTCAGACATATTCTCATGGAGCTTAGTTTTTCGGAGATACCTGTCAAAACAACTACATAACCTAAAAGTAAGAATGAAATCTATCGTTTACATACTTTTTGCTGATACCTTGATCATTCTTTAATTTTAATGCACCCTTGGCTGCATGTGCATAAGGATCGTCAGTTGACGCAGGCATTTTAATTTTTAGAACACAATTATCGTTCTCCTCGTACACTTTGTCTTCCCCTGGCACACAATACGGAACATACAAACAACATCGTATATCGAATCTCGATTTAACATATAATCGATTGCGCGATGACGTTTTCACATCGACCAATCAGAACTTCAAATTAGAGTCGAACAAGAATCGATTCAAATATTCAAATTCATTTAATTACAAACATTAAATAATTGATCAATAGATCAATCGTTTGGTTTTAGTCAACATAATTAATCCAATTGACGATTAAATGAGTACTGTGGCTAATTGCAATCATGCATAAGCTAAATTAAAAAACATAATCGTTAATCGTGAATTGTATTAAATATTGCCGACTTCTGATTCGATTTGTGGTTTCAAATGGTTAAAAATTTTTGTTAAATATTGTCGTTTTAAAAACATACAATATTTTATTTTTCTTTTCTTCAATGATTGTAGAAATTTCTTCAGAGACGATCCTCCATTTAAAAAATGGATTACATCATTTTATTCTTCTCATATTTATATATATATATATATATACGTGTATATACATAACACAACTGTCATATTTTCCGAGGATCATAATAAATCGGTATAATATAGTTAATCATTCTCCATTAATTATACAAGTTTACTTAGCGTCATATTCGTGTACATGTAGCGATCAAATGTACGTAATCTCTATGCCGTGACTTATTAATGGTAATTAAATACTTCCGAGAATGTGTACTATATGATAAAGTAATGTTATTTTGCGCCTGTATTCGTACTAGCTACCATTGTCTCTACGTTAACCGTTTAAATGCTATTTGCTCGTTTGATGGTTTCATGTATTAGAACAACAGCAGTGTTACTCGAACTGATCATCTAGAAACGCAATATAAAAAGGTTGTTCACTTATCCCTAAAAGTGCTCGCAAGGATGTATGTGTTCCGTTATCGTTCGCTCGAACATATTTGGCTTAAGCATAACTTCCTTGGTATCTTTTTTTCCACGACATTTTCTACAATCTTTTTTTCTCTTTATACGCCTGAACGAAGGACAGCTAAAGCTTAGATTTTGAAAAGAACATTTTTCTACGATAATCGATCAATTCAGAATAAAATTGCCGAACACTTCCCCGCACGTTTGATCCCAATTCTGCTATCAATATCTTGGGTTTTCCGATAAGAATGTATAAGAACAGAAAATTTGTTACACGTATTAGCGAACACCACTTCTAGAATGTGCTATAAGCCACTGCAATGTAATATCAATATTGTCTTTTTCTTTGCACGAGATACTATAGCAACAGATTTCACGATCTTGAATAGCAGCTAAGTTCCTGCAATAAGAAACACATATTAATCAGTTTGGTCCCTTATGCCTAGAGCACCTTTTATCAAAGAATATCTACATACATTCTTTCTATGAGTCCATTCTCATCTAAAGCATGAGCTAAATCCCTTTTGTTACCAAGCACCAACACTGGAATACCAGCCAACTGAGGTTTGTCCAACAAATTGTGTAATTCGTTGCGACTTGCTTCTATTTTTTCAGGATCAGCTGCATCCACCATGTAGACTATCGCGTTCACACCTCTACAGTATCGTTCCCACATAGACCTAAACCTTGGTTGGCCTCCAATGTCCCATACCTTTATAGTGACATTGCCTTTCGTTATTTTGCGCATGTTGAACCCAACAGTGGGGATCATGTCCTCACTGAAGTGCCCGGACTGCAAAGAAAATGTAAACATTATTCGGTGTTACAAATTCCTGTAGAGACACACAGGACTGTTTGTATAACATAATACAATTTAAATGTAACGATTCTACCGATTTCTTACAAGCAATGTAACAACGAAGTGATTGCTCCAAAATATTGATATGCAACATCCATCGAATTTCTAAATAAAATAAATTTACCGCGGCGACCTTGAAACGTAAAAGGAGACCGTTCGGTTGAAACTCTCGCACGAAACATTGTGTTCAGTGCGAAGGGTTGATTTAAGGGCGGGTACATTGACGGTTTACAACGACGTCAGTCAACCGAGTTATTTCGAATGGAATATAAAACCTAACCAAACCGCCGTGCGTGTCCCTCGTCCAAGGGAAAGTTTCCAATTTTCTCGACGAGGGAGATGACGGTGCCGCGGGCTATCGAACGAAAATTCCCGTGAATCGGGTCGTGACAACGAACAGAATTTTTCGTACCGCAATAACATTTACGAAGGTAGTTTTCCCACTGTACTGCAAGCCGACGAGAGTGAGTTCCATTTCCTCTTTCCAGAAGAGGGACTTGAACCAGTCCAGGATCCGATTGATAAGCGCCAGCATTTTCTCGACGTTCGCAGGATCTATCCAGCTCCGTCGACCGGATGTACAAAATCAAAGGTTCACTTAAAGTACGCCGCTTACTGGCTTTGACATGTAGTCATTTGCGCTCTTGGGTACGACGTCAGGATCCAAAGGTATGCGTGTACCGCGCTAGTCAGTGTCTGGCGCTGACTAATTCGCGCGGCACCCGGTGTCCTCGTTGTGCCGCGAGATCCCGAGCCGAAATCCCACCGACTACCAAACCGATATCTTGCGCACAGAATCAACTTGATCGCAGTTATCACTGTACCCTCGCCAAGCGGTCTTGACAGTTCGGGCATTGACGTGCAGCAGAAGACGTTCCCAGCGGTTCTCAACCGTAGTTCCGAGTCCTCGTCCGTTTCCTTAATAATTCAGCGGCGAAACGAACATGGGCGACATCTGACTCGCCTTTCCAGGTGGATTCTAATCTAGTCTTCGAATCTTCGTCAGTTTACAGCAATTTCTGTCAAACAGGCGTTGATCAGTTCGCGACAATAATTTTCGAAATGCTTTAAATATTTTATACCATACTCCTGCGCGATAGGAAGCTCATTATATCAGGGAAGTATCTGTTGAATTCGGGGTGTGGGGGGAGGGTGTGGTGCACGTACAAGGACCAACAGTATTTCTGTACGAATGTATGCACCAAAATCGAACAACTTGTTTTCGAAGAATGTAAATTGGCACGTGTATGCATGTATTGGGTCGGTCTTGAAAACAATTAATCAGCGAATGTCACGTGATTGATTCAATCAACTGATAAAATTCGCTCGTCATATATAGGTATATATACCGAAATCGCAATCACGGATTGAAATCGAGTACGTTAATTGTGAAATCTTTGGTTCGATTGAACGTTACTCACTTCTTTTGTTAAACAATATCCGAGTATGTAATTCGAAAGAATGACAACGTGGAAACGAATCGAATAGTCTTTACTACTTAGAAAAAAAACCTCGTCACGATAGCCTGGTATGAATGTTAATTAAACAGCACGAATGTGCATAAGCATTCGCTGTTGTGTCTCTATTTCTTCCTACTTCCATAAACGTTCCATTGTCCGACGAATCTTCTGATCGATTAAATCGAATATTCTCTGTGCATTCGTGTGGTCGCAGTAATTGCAACAAACGTCATTGACACTGATCTTTTTGATTACTTGCATTCATCGAAAGTCTGACGGCGCATTACCATATTGAAAGTCAGTAATGACCGTTAATACAGGTGAGTCCGTCGCGGTAGATGACTCTCGACAAATTCAGGTTGCTACGAAACTATATTGTGCGGCAGTGGTTGTCAACCTTCCATTCTGCGAACACGCTACTTTACGATCTTGTTCTTCAATATTTATATATATTATTATTATTATTGTTGAAATTGTCCCAAACGTTGAGCTAGTCTCTCGCAGACCGAAATAGATAACAATTGCTCGTGCTACAACCACAAACGTGCTGTTGCATGTGAAGTGCATTATCCAGCACGTTTATTGATCGTTCGAATATTTGACATTACGTCGATTCAAATATTGCGATGTATCGATTGAGGACAATTGCTTTCGTATTTATAGAAGTCATCGACAACGTATTCTGCATATCACAGAAATAAAAATACCCTTGCATATCTCTATTGTGATTCATCCTAAATATCGTACAAATTTAATTAGGAGAACAAAGCTGTCACGGTATTGTTTTATTTTTATAAATTTCAACTGACCAGTTGCGTGTCCTGTGGCATTACTCAATAAATTCTAGACAGTGATGTTTCTTTGTCTGTTTGAAACAAAATCGTGATATGCTATTAGAATTTTTTGTTACTAAGGAATGATCTGTGTGGCACAGTCCCGCGTTGTTCCTATATTTCATTTTGTACGTAATCTTCGTTTAATTTATGTAGATCCAACTCGCGATTTGCATTCGATTATCTTGTGTTTTGGTATCTTATCGAATACACAACTTCCCAGTTCCATTTTAATTGTTAAATAACAACTGCAAAAGTTAATATCACGTTGCACATGAATTACCATACTTTGAAAAGGGCAAAGAGCAGGATGCCGAATGTACAATGGGCAATGAGAAAATACAATTGAAGTATAATTTGGTCAATTGAGTCATAGTTTGAACAACATGTTGGTATTTATGTATCTCTATCCTAGAAAAGGAAGCGAGTGATTCAGAATGATAATAAGTTAAATTATAGACGTGATAACCCCTGAACGGCTATTTATGGGACCATTAGTCATCTAGCAGAGATAAGAGAAATAATGAAGTTCTGCGGTAGGGACTGCACCAGAACGAACTTACTGTTAGTTTGTCTCTGATAAAGATGAAAGACATTTCTCTAGTATGCCAGCACTGTTCTCTTATCAACTCCTTTAGTACATTGTTCCAATAGGACACGGCATAAGACCGAATCGCGACAGTTTCTAAAAAGTTAATTAACCGGTCAATTTAGTTAAACTGGCATTGTGTAATTCTATTGGTCAACTTAACCTAACCCAGCCGGGCTAATTCTTCCTACATCGACTCTCTACCTTTCTAACCTGTCACTTTTACTGTACTTGTATCATAATAAAATATATAGAAAATATATATATATTCTGGAAGTACTTATAGAAATGTTCAGAAGATTCGCCTAGATATACGTCGTACAAAAATGTTCATTTATTATTGCAAATATAGAGAGATGATTTTTGTCGCATTTACCAGAGTTATCCGTAGGCGGCAAATCGATATCCTGCAAAAAAAGGAATCGACAAACACACAAAGCATATATAATTAACACAATAGTTAAGTACACTTCAAAGAGCAATTACGTTTGTTTCGCAATGTTGCCATTTGTTCTGTTGTAGGACATCGATGCAATAAAGTCTTCTAAACGATTCTGTGTTCTTAAATTATTTTATTATCCTTCAATTTTGTCATAATTAATGTTTTTAAATAAGGGCGATAGTAGTGCCTCTATTGGAGAAAAGAGGAAGCTCCGTTCGGCGTCCGTACAGCGCCAATTAGTCCAGTGGCAAAACGCTCAAACTGTTAGCCAAATTACCGATAATTGATTTTGGCTAACAGTTTGAGCGTTTTTCCACCGGCCTAATTGGCGCTGTACGAACGCCGAAAGAAGCTTCCGGATTTTGTCACCAGAGGTGCTACTGTCTTGCCATTTAATAATTCTCGTTGTATGAACCTCGCCTATACAATTCTTTTCAGACATTGTATTATGTATTTGTAATAATAAATAAACTTTTGTAGCACGATGTACGTTTAGGAAAATCTCCTGAGTATTTCTCTTGGATTTATATTGGAAACAATAAATAATATCTCAGCATGCAAATAGGTGCAACTATTTTTCCTGAACATTCGTGTACTCTCGGGATAATTTTTGAACTCCTTACACATAATTGGCAACAGGTAGAAAATGATTTTTCTTAACAACTCTTTATTCATAATAATATCTAGATGTTGATTCGTATATAAATTATCATTATGCGCACGACACTCTCTCCAATTTCCATTCGCCTAACTCCGCCGCGAAACGTGGCAAAATGATTGATTATCTTCGGGTCCTCATCACTAGTTTACTCTCGTTACGATAGTACAAAACTAAACCTACCTATGTACAAGGTGTACGAAACGTGCAAAGCGAACGAAACACCAAGTGGACGTTTTGTGCGCGTCGATCGTGTCGTCACGTTAAATCAAAAAATTGATCGTACGATTTCTATTCCCGTGGTACATAGTTTCTCAGGTGATTTAGAGGGCAGGGAAGGAGCGGAGGGATGATCCAATGACCATGATCGTGCCCTGAACGATTCAACGTATATATGCATGTATATATAGATAGACGTTAACTTTCGTGTCTGTTTTTTTTTAGGCGATCTCTACGAGAACACGTGAGCAAGTATCATTACCAGACTGCGGATCTTTATGCAGAATTAAATTTGCATTAAGTAGACAAGAAGGAATTGTCTGAACGATTACTTAATAGTTCTCTAAAAGTTAAATGTACCTAATTCAGGATTGAACAAAGATAAACGTGTTACCTTCAATAATGTTCTGACTTCTTTTGAGATTATTTTATAAAAGATTATGATTAAATTTCTTTCAGATATTCATAAAGACTTTGAATTTCCCTACTGTACTGAGTTCCATTTATTTATTTCCTTCATAAATTCATGAAATCCGCAGTCCAATCATTAAATTAGACCTAGCATGCTAATTTTGGACACAAAAACGACGATGATTCTTCGCGCGAATGATCTACATCACAGATCTCTCCGGGTAACGAGCGTTCCGCCTACAAAAATAGAATGAACAGAGCGATCGTCTTTCCGAACTTCGCTGCTGGAGAAAAATAGAAATGCTCGCGGACGTTTCCCTAAATTCTAACAAATGATTTCATCATTATCATTATCATCATCAACAACAACAACAACAAACAACCATGGTTCTGAACACTCTCGACGATTTAGCACTGTTGTGTGAGCCGGGATCTCGGTATCTTGCGAACCAGAAATCCCGGTCGAATAGATCTTTGTCGATCCGGAGTATCGGACGATGCTCCTCGAGGTCAAATCTTATTGCCTAGATCGCGAAGACGTTAGTGACCTTGAAGCCGGCACTAAGACGACCTGAGACGGTCGTCTCGTATCGTGGAAAATTGAGAGGTCCTCGAGATCGCATCGTCGTGACATCCGGACGTTAAGGCACATCGGGTTACTCGCAAGGCACATTACAAGAATCGAACACTCGGTTCTCGAAGACGTAACACGTTTCCTCAGGTTTGTGCGATTCGTACAATTACGGTCGGCTAAATGCCAATCAATCGGCGAGGAGCTTGGAAACGGGCTGCACCATTTTCTGAACGAAATATTCTCGACGTTTTATACGGAATATCGTCTGTACGAAGTTATCAACAATGTACAGGGTTTATTGTAAATTTCAAACATCGCGCAATCGGCAAAGATTAAGTAGATTTTTAATCTTCGTTTACGAATATGTACTAAATATATTTTTCAAGGTACTTTCAAGATACCTCGATCATTTCGTTACCTACATATTTAAGTAATTTGTTATCTACGAATATTTTTGATAGCAACCCTGCACAATGATAACATCTGACAGTGTGTCGAATAAACTGGTGTTCGAGTCCTCGAAAATATATCGTCTAGGAAAAGGAGTATCGCTCTATAAAAAGGTTGAACCGCCGATCGTCGGCACAGATCCGTTTCTGTCGTCCTCGAACGGTAAGTCGAAGCGTAAACGTCGCAATTTGGTGCATCATTCTACATCTACGTTTATCTATACATTATTAATTAGATCGTTAGGTCGTTCTTATTACCGATTAGTAAAAAAACTGCATACTTTGTACAACCTTCCCATCAAATTGAACTCCAATGTTTCCCCTCGTTTTACTTCTCTCACTCTCGCTGTCTCTCCTGCTTCCGGTTCCGACTGACAAGTAAAAAATCGTCGTTCCGGAGATTCAGAAAACAGTGGAACTCTCAGGACATGTACAGGCACGTATTACACAATTTACTGTCCGCACAAATGCGCTCTAAAGCGTACTAATTAATCCTCGAATAAACAGCTAAACTGCTTTCTCGTGGGGTTAATTTCAAGCCGCTTTCAAAGAATTCGCGTAGCGAAGAAAAATCGCGCAATACACACCTACAGCGACTCCAGAATATTCACTTGCTACAATTTCCTAGAACCAAGTTGCATAGCAATCGATCTGTACTCATTGCAAAGCTAGCAGCCTGCACCTTCACAATTCACCGTTCATATTTTCCCTGGCTTTTACACAACAGACTTTTACACGAGACAGCAGGCGGAAAACTGAATAGGTTCACACTATAAACCTAAGGTAGATTCACCGATGAAATCAATTTAGCGAGACTATTTTTTACAAAAATATAACAGAGACTTTCTGGAGTCCTACGTATCCCGAAAATCTCACAAGTTTTTGAACCTCGGTTAAGAGATGATCTATTGCGAGTGGCTTTGGTCGAGCACACGGAAACAGGGCGACGTAAATTATGTACAATGTTCCGAGCACCTCTCTAACCATCGGAATCCGTTCTGCCATCCGTCGCGCCGTCTGACAATTGCTCCTGCGGACAAGTCGCGGCGTAGAACAATGTCGGACCGGCGCTTGGAATCCGCGGAAGCTCGCTAAAGCTCGGCGACAGCCTCGACGATGGTCGTCGTTCGATGCGGAATACCCGGGCACCGAAATCAACGAAACTTCGCACGGTGCCGAACACGCCGATCCGAGGTTTCCGGTTTCCGCGCGCTCGCGCGAGCTTTACGTAATCCGCGGAGAGGAAAGCGCCGGCTCGCGGGTACTCACGACTGTTCGGAGAACCACGGGGGCCGGAAATTAAGGTCGTCGTTTCTCTGGCGAACGAATTTCCCAGCGGCCGGGGATCAACGATCGAGCCGGCCCTAGATCCACGAAAAAAGGAGATCTTCCCGAATTGCGTAACGAGATAACGGACCGCGGCATTGTTGCGTAACCCCGATCTGAGACTCTACCGTTAACGTTCTTATATAATTCCTTGTTTTTATATAATCTATGAGCGGCGGTCGCCGACGCCGTCGAGGAGGCCGATGCCGGGCAAAAACGCGGCTCCTGGCCGCGTTTGAAAATTATGTAAACCGTAAAAATGCCGCGAGACAATGATTTGTTCTAATGAGAAAGCGACGATAGGCCTAGGAGGAGGAGGAGGGGAGACCGGCCGAAACCGACAATCGAACCGCGGTCGACGATAGACGGGCTCTCCTCCACGTAATCCGCGAATCATCGACAGTAATCCTAAGCTTTCCAGGTAACTCGTGAACGAAACCCGATGGTTCGGCGTTGACATGGCGGGTCGGAGCGAGCAAAGAGGCAGAGCGCGGCTCGTTGCTTGACAGTGACATTGAGGGTACGCCGCGCTCTCTTTCTCGCTATCTGTCTACCTAACTATCTATCTACCTATTCCTAGCTTATCTATCTACCTATCTATCTGTCTGTCTCTCCTTCAGTGAACTCGCGGAGCAATTTTGTACTCTTCCCGACAGGATATTCGTGTGTTCTGTGTGTCCCTGTGGTCTATCGGCTTCTCGTTGCCCTTCTACCTTCTAACGCGGCGACGTCCGTTTCTCGGTGACCAGACGAGGGTCGGGAGCATGAAAGAGCGAAACAGCCCGGATTCGGCGACTCGGAGGATCGATGGATAGGGGGGCGAGATGATTCGATGACGACGGTCCGACGACGTGGCCGAGCGACCCGGTCACTCGGCCGTCGTGTACGATTTTCGCAGGTTCAGCTCGGAGGCCGCCAGGCTGTCGCCTTTCACGTAGTAATCCGCCGGGTCCCTTCTTCCGGACGTGCTCGAGGAACCGTTCGCCACCACGCTGTTGCTCTGCTGGCGGTCCTTCGCGGCCGCGCCGTTCATCATCATCATCATCGACCGCTTCTTCTTCTGCTGGTAGCTCTGCTGGTAGAACTCGTTGAACAGGAAGAAGAACATGGTCGCGTGCAGCCCGATCCACCAGACGAACGCCTTCGGGTAGTTGCAGTCGATGAACAGCAGCTGGAACGCGTGGATCATCACCGCCACGAACTGCACCATCTGGAACACCGTCAGGTACTTCTTCCACCACAGGTACGGCTGCACCCTGGGTCCCATCGCCGCCAGCAGGTAGTACGTGTACATCACGATGTGCACGAACGTGTTCAGCAGACCGAAGAACGTCGAGTGACCGCCTGAAACAACAAACGATCTCGTTAATCCATCGTTCCGCGTCTTCTATAATAGCTACATTATTCCCCCCTTAGCGTCTCGCGTCTTTAGAGAGATAGAAACACCGTCGACTATCACCGCAAGCTACCTCGAAGAACCACAAACATTGAAGCGAGACGTTAACGAGGGAAAACCGTAACCTTTCCAACGTTATTTCGAATCGAGCTCGCGACAGGACCGGCGTCGAACGCGTTCCCGGCGCAACGCTCAAGGACATGCTCAGGAAACGCGCCTAACGAGAGAGACCGCGCGAGCGGTTCTCAATAAAAAGTACGCGAGGTTTCTCGCTGAAGAAAGTTGCAGCCGCGATTCGCGTGCCGCAACGAGTTGCAAAACTTGCAGGCGGTTAAACCTCTATTCATCGAATTTTTTTCCCTCCGGGCACACGTTCCCGCCCGCGTGAAACCGCTTTAATGACACCACTCCGGGGGCCTGTTACGCCGGGGTAAACCGTCACGAATTAGGCACTGACCGACCCGAAACCGCGTGCCTAACCGTTTCCGAGAATAAGACGACCGAATGACACGAATTCCGCCGGAAAGTTGCGAAACTAAACTGCCCGGACACTGTCCGATCGGGTAGCGGCGAGTGTCGCGAAGAATTCCACGCGGACGAGGACGAAATCACGGTCTGTCCGCCTTTTTTGGTCAGCTGCCCTCTTGGAGAAGCTCTCTCAGGGTTTCGATCGCTTGGTTTCCTTCGATTAAACTGACCTGGTGGAGCCGCAGTCGTTCTCACAGATTTTTTCACAATATATTCTTCAGCCTATCTCTATCTTAACATATTTTCCAATAGATTTTTCAATCTAATTTCTTGTCAATATATTCTTCAACCTATCTCCATCTTAACATATTTTCCAATAGATTTTTCAATCTAATTCCTTCTTAATATATTCTTCAGCCTATCTCTATCTTAACATATTTTCCAATAGATTTGTCAATCTAATTCCTTCTCAATATATTCTTCTACCTATCTTCTTAATTCTTAACATATTTTCCAATAGATTTTTCAATCTAATTCCTTCTCAATATATTCTTCAGCCTATCTCCATCTTACCATATTTTCCAATTTATTCCTTATTTTCATATTTTTCTATTCATTTCTTTCTTTACATAGCTTTCAATTTATTCCTCCTTTTCATACTTTCTAATTTACTTTCTTCTTCATACATTCTTCAACTTCTTTCTTCTCCACATACTCTTCAATTGATTTCTTCTTAACATATTCTTCAATCTACCTCTTGGAGACCGTATCTGGACCTGTCACTAACAGCCGTCGACTCAGACAGCATCAGAATGAAAGAACACCTGCGGCAAGCTTACAGGAATGCATTACAAGCTTAATTTTAAGATCCACTGCATCCTCCTCTTACTTATCGTGGAGCAACAGACGCGGAATTGTCCGACGTCGTCTCTAAACTTGCGATCGCGTTGTCCTCCTTGTACACGGAAATAGCAGCCTCCGAAGGATCAAAAATTCCGCGAAACAGGTTCGCTGAACAATTTATTCGCTCGCTCGCGGAAGTGCCGCGGAGCTCTCACGTACCTGGAGTGAACTTGACGCCGAACCAGACCGACATCGGCATGCAGCCGTGGTGGATCACGTGCAGCGTCGACACGTGGTCATTCTTCTTCCTCAGGACGAAGAAGATCTGGAAAGGCGAGCGAACAATGCGAGATCATTAGATAAATTCTCTGCCGGATAAGATCGAGACGATAGACCGGCCTCGGGACGAGGCTTCCGCGACTCTACTCACCGTGTCCATGAACTCCGTGAATTTCGAGAAGTAATACCACCAAGAAGCGTGCACCATCTGTGTTTTGCAAAACATCGATTAGATCGTTCTTGACCGGAACGATTAGGATCACCGAGGCGAAGCTTCGGAGCCCCAGCAATACCTTTGAGTAACTATAGGTTGCAACTATACATTATAACAGGCACATCAATGTGCAATCGAAGTACAATCGTCTCAATATATTCAATCTGCTCGCAGCTTTATTTATTTAATTTTATCAGTTCTATTCGTTCTTAAATATAATTTATAGAGACGAACGCTGACGCTCCGAAGATTCGTTCCGATTAGGTCGTAGAATTTAACCCTCCCGTCGGTGGATAATTCCTCGATCGGCTCTTCCAATGTGAAAGTGAACGGATTGCAAAGTGTAAGTGACGACCAGTGGTCTGTGTGGATGGCAAACGAGTGTGTTCGTCGCGTGGTTCGCGTCTGTTCCCGAAAGGATCGTCGTCTCCTTAGTTTTCCTTTCGTCTCGCCGTTGTCTACACGCGACGTGTTCGTTAACAGTTGTGTTAATTGCGTAAAGCGACTATTTCCGAGTGTGTTAGCTTGCCCGAGTTAACTACTGTCGTCTCCAAACACTACTCTTGAGGAGACTTAGCGGATACAGCGCTAAGAAGATCCAGTAAACATGGCTCTAATAAAATACAGAGATAATAGACACAGGAAGAACGTCAGCCGAGTATAAGTATACCTCGCACATACCATTAAACTTCGGTCAGTTTACTTCGGGAATGCACACCCCGATTACAAAACAGAGAAAACACTATGTAGTAACACGTTCGTCTCGTGAGAACGGTCTTTAAAGTGAATGAATTGTAAATGGACTGCTTTCCAATCATTGTCAATTGAAAATACTCTTGGACGAAATCGAACATTGTCTCTGGCGAATTCAATTGTCGTCTCAAGGTTACAAAACATCTTGTACAGTTCTTTGATCACATTTGACCCGATACCTTGGTTCACAGAATGTGCGGTGAGTGTCTGATTTAATGCTGCTACGTCCAAGTGGGAGCAGAGGCAATGATCGGGGCTCGAGGGCCACTGGGCGGAGCTAGAGAGTCGAAAGAGTGGGGGAAATGCGAGCGAGAGCAATAGCGAGCTCGCTAGGCAGCGTCGTCACTCGAAGTTATCCCCACCGCGACGCCTTTGTGGGCGTGGCTAGCTCCGCGAGCGGCCCATGAGTCTTTATTCTTGTTAACACCGATTTATCATCGGCAAATGAAAGTTTAGGCGATCTAAAGAGCTTTAGTGACTTCGTTAGATCTTTAGATTGTGATAAAGGACCTGGATTAGCACCGACTTGGACATGCTGAGTTTAGTGTGTGTCGCAGGTGTTAATGGGGAATATGTCACCCACCCTTAGTACATCAGGGCGATCGCTGTAGTCTACGGGTTGGCACCTTAAGGAATACTCGCCAGTCAGCCATCCGGACATTCCTATCTGCAACCACAACCGCCCAGAGGCCAAAAAGGAATAAATAATTAAGACAGAGGGCAGCGTAGGAAGACACGATGAGTGAAACAGTGAAATAGTGGAACAGAGATGCAGTGAAATAGTGAAATAGTTGGATAGTTAAATAGTGAAACAGTGCAATAGTGAAATAGTGAAATAGTAAAATAGTGAAATAGTAAAATAGTAAAATAGTGAAAGAGTGAAATAGTGAAATAGTAAAATAGTAAAATAGTGAAATAGTAAAATAGTGAAAAAGTGAAAGAATGAAAGAGTGGAAGAATGAAAGAGTGAAAGAGTGAAGTAGTGATACATTGAAACAGTAAAATAGTGAAACAGTGCAATAGTGAAATGGTAAAATAATTAGATACTTAAAGGAAGAAACAGAGAAACATGGAAACATAGAAACAGAGAAACAGAGAAACAGAGAAACAGAGAAACAGAGAATCAGAGAAACAGAGAAACAGAGAAACAGAGAAACAGAGAAACAGAGAAACAGAGAAACAGAAAAACACAGAAACAGTGAAGAGAGTAGAAAGTGGGGAACGCCCAGAGTAGAGGGAATAAAAGCCGGGCTGCGACCTCTGCTGATGCATCATATTCTTGGTCGCAGTTGAACAATGAAGGTCGAACATGAACGCATCCTCGTCGGCTGTGTGCGTTCTTCTGTTGCTTACTTACTGTTCGCTTCCTCGAGAGCACGAGCGACTGAAAATAGGCCAATTTATCTATCAGAAGGATCAATTTCGAATTTTTAGAAGATCAGAAGCAATCTTCGGTCCTCTAGGACCTGCTGAATCTTTGTCCAACCTTCACGCACGGATAAGACACAACGGAGCAGAAGCGGAGACATAGATCAGCCGTTGCTGCAGCAGAAATGGAAGATAGAAGCGACTATAGACGGAGCCGGCCGGTTTTCCTGTGTTTCTTTTCACGATTCGATTCTTTTCACGTTTGCTAGGTCCAGATTAATCGGAGGACTCGGATCGCTGCGGTTCAAAACGTCTCTAGAGCAATTCTAGACAAAATAAATGTCTGCTATTTATCATTCAATTCTCCTGAATCTTTTCAAGTGATCTAATCATTCTCTTTTCGGTACCACTGTCTGACAGGTAATTATTAAGCAGCTTTCTGACACGGTACAGTTGCTCAGAATTGTATCAACACGTTATCCATCGGTAGTTTATCAAGCGCACACTATAATGACTCAATTTTTAGCAAACAGTATTTACAATTGGTTACAATGAATTTTCAATATCTGTGTTCCACGTCATAATTCCAGGAGAAACGATTCACGTCGCTAGCATCGCCGTTTCTTTAATTCATCACGCCTCCGTTACCATTGCACAATCGATTAAAAAGTTTTCAATAATAAATCGTAGACTCGCAAAACTGATGTAACCATCGCCGGGTAGATAACGCGTTAATATGCTCGCACTTTCGCAACTGTACCTTCGCGAAGCGCAGTTTTAATTCCGCTCACGAGCGAACCTCGCACAAGTGTTTAATTCGCGATCGCGTTCAAGTGTTAACAAAGCGTTGCACACGGCCGTTGCAAAACCGTGTTTTCGCGGAGAGAAGAGAGACACGGCCCCGCGTTTGGCAACGCGGGATCCTTGATAAATGAACCGTCGGCGCAAGAAAGAGGCTGTCCGTCGAATGGAAATTTGCGAGCCTCGTTCCTCATCGTCGTCTCGGTCTTCGCGATTCAAGGCGGGACTTCGAATCGGCCGGCTCCGTCGTCGGGGAGAGATGCAATCGACGATTAAACAGTGTGAAAGCGTGAAAGCGTTTTAGCACGTTTTACTCCTCCTTGACAGGCTCCGTAATCCTCCCCTCGGGTCGGCCGTCTACAAAAGCATCAAACAAACCGCGTTATAACAGCGTGGTTCCTCAAAGTCTACGCGACCACGTACAAGCTGAAAACATACTGTCGTCGTCGGCCGAATTAGGGGGCTCTCTGACAATTTCATTTTTAACAGAGCTCCGCACACGCCGGCACGCTGTCGTCCAGAAGTCGCGAGAAGACTCGGCGATAGTACAAATCAGCAAATCTCGTTGGATCGTTTCAATTTTATAATCTGTTCATTATCACTGTATTCTTTCAGTACGTTATCTCATAATTTTTCATTCTAAACTAATCTAATTACAATTTTTTAAATCGAGCATATATATATATACATATTGTAATAAAAGACGCTGTGTTCTGACAATTTTTAGCATTCTATAGGTTTTAGTATTAATGACAAAGATTAATGCCAGCCTATGTAGCTATAGAAGAAATCATAATGCAAAGAGAGAGAGAGAGAGAGAGATATCTATCCGGTTCTTTCTTCAATGTATAAAGATCCGCAGAGTCTAATCATGAGAAATCGACGGGGGTTCCCGCGAGTAATCGGCGACTTCTGAACAATAGCATCCAGACCGGCGGTGCACGGATGCGATCGATAAATCGGCGATTGGTCCGGACCGTTGACGTGTCGTTGAAGTTGGGGTGGATCGATCTGGTCGTCCATCTGCGGAAGAGATTGCGACAGAAAAACACGGGACTTACCCTGACCGCTGACGCGCTGTCGCTATAGTCCACCGGCTGGCAACGGAAACTATACTCGCCCCACCATCCGCCCATCAGGCACTGTTTGTTGGTAGGAAAATTAACCTTTTATCACGCTCCTACAATCTATCGAGGTGCCGGCCCGAACGAGCCCGAAACCGGTTGCATGCTCGGTGCAGATTACTCCGCGTCAACTGTTACTCGGCTCTCCGCGCGCACCCACACATACACGGGCTCCTTAACTTTCGCTGTTTTATAAACATTGCCATGTTCTTGGCCGCTAAAGCACCGAGTCCCGACTGGACCCGCTCGAGCGCACGCTGATCGTTTATTCATAATTCTGATGCAACAGCTCCTTTCGTAAATTCGATTTCGCGCGTCGGACAGAAACGTTACACAAACATTCCGGCTTTCATGGATACCTCGTTAATTCAGATATTTTATATGACTCTAGGCGCACACGTACTAGGCGTATTTCTGTGCCTGCAGAAGTTAGAAGCGGTTTCTGATGTTATTAAGAGCGTTCAGGATAACTCGAAAAGGCATTTGAGAGATTTGATTGATCGAGAAGCGCTTGTTTTCATTGGTAGAAAGTGGATAACTGTAGCAGCTTTGTTGGCATACTCATTGATGTACAGAATCTAGTTTGTTCACTGGATATGTACACAGTAGTTTTAAATTTGTTGGAAGACTCGAACCGTTTTCTAATAAACGAGAGCTTTAGGAACGTCGAGGAGCTGCGCTCTAACAATTAATTCTACCAATTCACATTAATTTTGACACTAGACCTACCACGGTTAAAATGACCGGTTTCTAGTTTTACAATATTATATAAACTTTAAGAGACCTCTTCGTTTGACTGAATAAATTACATTATTGAAGCAAGCTTTATAATTGAATCTTGACAAAATCTAAACAAATTCTATCTCTAGCGTTTGACTGAATAAATTACATTATTGAAGCAAGCTTTATAATTAAATCTTGACAAAATCTAAACAAATTCTATCTCTAGCACACCAATGTATACAATATTTACTGCTCGGTAGGTTTAGCGTTACTAAAACAGAGCCACTTTGAAAAGTGGCGTGAAGATCAATCGCAAGAGAGCCCGAGAACAGCTTCAGCGGCCCGATCGGAAAGCAATTCGACAAGCGTCGACCAGTTTCTAGTCCCCGGTAGCGAGTGGAAGGCGGATCGACGAGGCGGTCACGTGGAAAAGGCGTCGCACTTGCAGATACTATTCGCTCGACGTCATAGGACTGCACCTTGCACCTTGCACCTTGCATACGGTTTCGAACTCGACCGGACGTTCGACAGGTTCGCAGGCATCGTCCGGCACACGCGTGAGAACGCTGCTGCTTTGGCGGCCGTGCACGCAGGTTTACGGGGGTTCACGCAGTTACGCATGCAACCACTGCGGAATTTTGTCATCGGCGAGGCCGACCGGATGATTCAGGTTCGATGGAGATATGGTGCACGTGCGCGTGGGCGGAGTGGATAGAACGGTAAGTGGCTGTCGACAGAGAGAGACAGAGAGAGAGAGAGCGAGAGAAAAAAAGAGAGAAAAAAAGAGAATGAGAGAGAGAGAATGAGAGAGAGGAGGAAAAGGAAAGAGAAAGAATGAGAAAGAGAGAGAGAGAGTGGGAAAGAGACGGGAGTGTACCTCGTAGAACAGCCACGCCGAGAATATCATCTGGAACATATTGTAGACTATCAACGCGTTCTTCAGCTGAAACGGCTTCCTGTTCTCCATCAGCTTCGGGCCGAGCACCTTCACGAAGTACACGTAGCTCAGACAGATGAACAGTGTCGGGAACGGCGAGCTCATCATGAACCAGTTGGTCGTCCTTTGATCTGAAACGTCGGCTCTGGTTAAAACTAATAATCGACAAAGTTCGACAATATATAAAGAGAAAAATCCAACGCGTCGCCGATCACCTCTGAGTCTTATTTAAAAAAAGGAGAGAAAATCTTTCGTAATCTTCTCTCCGTTTATTTAAACGTTCTCTGAACCGTGAATCTTGGAATCGATAGAACAAAATGGCAAGTTAAAAGGCTCACGATCAACACAAATTAATTCCTTTTGATTTCGAACAGCTAATTGTCTTTTAAATTGTCTTCTAAAAATAGTATTTAAATTATCGCCTAAACTGTCTCCAAATTGTCTTTTAATTTGCCTTCCAATTGTGTCCTATACCGTCCCTTAATTATATTACAGATTGTCTTTTAATTATATTCTACATTATCTCCCGATTATGTTCTAAATCGTCTTCCAATTACGTCCTACATTGTTTCCTAATCACACTCCAAATCGTCTTTTAATCACGCTCCATATCTTCTCCCAATCGCGTCCGAAAGTCTCTCTTGATTCTCCTCGAGGTCCAAGGGACAATCGTGTAATTGCGTCCGGAAGGGTCCCAAGGTCGTCGAAGATCCATCTCGGTGTGTTTATCGTATAAACCAAAATGGCGGCAGGTGTCCACGTGGTTCGTGGAAGCGGGCAAAGAGAAGTACCGGGGAGGAAGAAGTTCGTGGGTCGAGGGACTCGAGATGACACGGGATACGGCACACCTGGTCGGTAAAAGTGTAACAACCTCGACCTTGAGACTGGACGCGCGGCGAATCCTTCCTCGCCCTTCCCGGCCTTCGGAGGTTCAATCAACTATCGCGTCACCGCATTGAAACCAGTTGCGGGGAGTCCGTTTCATTAAATCGTCTGTGCCCGGTCCCCGAACGACCTTGGCTGCGCTTTCATCGCCGTTTTCAGGGTCTTCGGGAAACGTAATCTCCGCGGATCGAGGAGATTACGAGGTCGAATCGATCCCCGATCGACGCCTCTCGTTCCGCCACGGACGATTCCCTACAGCCTCCGATCGGTTTTCTTCCACTGGGTCCTCCACGGGTTCGTCGACTCTTGCCACGCCGAGAAAAAGATTTCCATTCACGGGTTCAACGATCCGGCGCCCTTGGACCTCTTCGGAGCTTTTGGGAGACATTAATATCGCCGGAAGAAACGATCCATGCTTCTATTTGCGAGTCCACTGTATCTGGCTCTCCTGGATCTCAAGCAGCGTTAATCGGTTCATTCTTTCCCCAGGTACTTCTGCCTGTCTTCGGCGTTCTTGAAAATAGAGGTTCTTATTTTCGATAAAAAAGAAACAATATCGCGCTAAGTGCAATGGCTTTTAAATAAAGAGGAGTATTTTTACAGTATATTTACGCTATAAACGACGTATAGAGTCGTCGAATGTTCGTCCAACAACGTCCTCAGGGTTGCGAGTCTCGTAAAACCGCACCGGAAAGTAAAACCTCGCCGCTGCCGATCAATGACGATCGTTCCCGAGGTTTCAATGGAAAAATGTAAAAGCGAGATCTTCGAAATCGTTGACGAAGTTCGATCTCTTCTCGGGTCTTCCTCGAAACCCGGTCCGATCGCGTGCATTGAATTATTCATCGCAGATGCAACGTGCGCGGCCGGCAGCGAATGACGTTCGCCTAACTGCAACGTGATTCCTGCTACGGCCACCCTGCCGCGTATAGCTTCGCCTGTGCGCTCATCGAAATCTCCGGCGTCCCGCGATCGCTCGCGATAATCATGCTTCTAATTAACACTGGTTTTAATTATATATGTTATTAATTCTATAATTAATAATAAAATTGCATTAACTCTGTACTCGCTTATACATGTTTCAAGTTATTTTATATTTTAATGTATGTATATATACTGAAGTGAATTCTCAAAGTATATAAAATATATTAATATTGAAACATATATATATAAGTCTCAATATTAATATATTTTATATACTTTGAGAATACATATATATATATAAGTCAGCATAGATTTGATACAATTGTATTAATAATTACGTAATAATGTCTCTTTAGACGATAAAAATATATTTCTAGGGAATTCGTTCAATAAATTTATTTTGTCGGACTTTACCGTGACTTATATTATTGCTACACGCGCGTCCAATAGAACAATATTAGCGAATAAATTCCCTGGAAATCTTTACAATCGCTATGTTCCTAATTAGACGGTATAGAACATGTTAAAACGTTTCATAAACCTGGTGTTAATCATTCTTCGCGGAAAATTTCGTTGACTTTTCCGACTTTTTTTCACTTCACTCTTGGTCATCGACTATTTCCAGTAGCTTTTAGCTCCGTCGCGAAGTTTGCCGTTCACTTTAATTTTCCTTCGTTCTTCAGCCGGTGTCTTTGCTGTCACCTTCGGATTTCACTTCTTCAGCCGTCATCTTCGGATCCCCCGATCATCCCCGATCACCACTTCGTTTCTGTCTTCGTCGAGGAGGACGCTCTCTCGGATCTTCCGATCTTCGTATGTACATTATTTGTCGCATCTCGTTATTAGTATACTTGTTATAACTATACCGCTGATTTTATGCGCATTACGACAAAAACGAACGGTCAATTAGCCGGACTTCTTGCACCGTTTCTTGCGCCCGGCTTCCGGTCAGACGTCGAAGGATGTCTGACGTCCCCGGAAATCAGAGCCGACCGATGCCCGCAGCGCAAGAACCAGCGACAGACATCGTCGATTGATCCCTGACCTTACGTAACAATGTTCAAACAACACACCCCGGGCGTTTACAGCATACATTGTCGCGTAATAACCGCGCGAAACCGCGTTCTCATGCAATTCTGCATAAATCCGCGTTTTTGCCGAGCCGTTTTTGCGCTTACAATTGCGACGAAATGTTATTACGGCGTATTGACTATGCTAACGAAGACGCCGAGCGTAATCGATCTCGGCAAGTCTCGCTCTCGAATAAGTTATTGTCTCGGCCCTTCGTCCTCTTTTTGCCGGCCGTTTAACAAAATGTCCGCCGGAGGAGGAATCGCGACAACGCGATTTCGCGTAGAAATCTGCGATTACGGCAACAGCGGCGTTGCGCAAACCCCTTCTATAGAGAAATCCCGGCCTGCCCGCTCGGCGGTCTGTCAAAATCGAAGAAATCACGGATCTAGATTCGCTGTTTGAGGGTATTCCGTGGCCGTATCGGATTCCGCGCGCTGTAAACGCCGTCCGATAATAATTAACTCGAGAATTTGATCCTGGAATTCTTTCGCAACCGGCGTCGTTCACTTTCGCCGGACACCGTGTGCCCGTGCGGCTCTATTTCGCCTCGAATCGACTGCATTTTTTCGAAATCGAATCGCGTTCTTCCAGCTACGAGCACAACTGTCGCCTTATAGAACTGTAGAGCTGTTTAGAGCTGCTAGGAAATAGTGCAATCGCTTTTGCATGCGGTTACTCGCGGACATGTACGCTCGACGGAATTGGCCAACTTCGACCGGCGATAACTCCGGGGAGAAACGTTGCAGAATTATGAACTTTTTTTTAAATTAAAGCTTGAAACCTCTATTTTAACTCCATATTTTTAGATTTTAAATATGACGCACTTGAGCTATTGTAACTATTTATATACGAGACCGTGTTTGCCATTATGTAAATCGCCAAGTTTCACGAAGTGCACGGACTTCGAAAAATTTTTCTCGGAGATGCCGTTTACAACAAAATAAAGTTCGAATCTTCCTCTTTAATTTAAAACAAAAGAATCTCGACTGCGATTTTTTTGCGCAGAGTTACAGCACTTTGAAGTAACCCTGTTAATGCGAGCTCCGATTTCGTGCCAAGAACGAAAGGGTCGCTTCAAAACGCTGTAATTTCGCGAGAAAAAATCGCAGCCGAGTTTTATTTGTTTTAAATCAACGGAAAAGAATCCGCCTTCGATTCTGTATAGACGGCATCTCGGAGAAAAATTCCGGCGAGGAAAAATTCCAGCACCGAGCGCGTTAAAGTTTCGTCAGACCGTGCAGAACTTGACAACGGCGAACGACAATCTTTTCTAAATCTCGAAACATTAGTACACGTCATTGTTAATGAGACTAACGTGAAAGCGGACGTCCATGGACCACGGAAATTCTAAAGGTCCGAGTAAACCGAACATGAAATCGGTTTTGAGACCGCGCGAGATGGAGGATCGACTGTGATCGAGCGATTAATCAGGCGATTGCGAAACTATATGCAAATTTGGGAACACCAAAATTGCAGCGGTATTCCGTTCTCCGTGTTCATTAATTCAGTAAACGAAACACGAGGAGGCCGCGATCAATTTTAATTAATTGGGTGTTACATTGATCCTCTGCGATAGGGATTTACAAGTGATCGATCGGGAACCGAGGCTGTCTGCTTCATTTCGATCATTATAGTCGAATCTAGTGTCATTTTTTAGACTGTCAGATCTAATGCTATCTCTTAGATTGTGAAATCTAATATATAATTTATTATATAATATACTGTAATGGAATACCATTCTAATTATACTATTACAATATACTATATTGTGACACTATTGTAAATATATTATTACAATAATATTATTGCAATATAGTATATTATAATATGCTATGTACTATATAATAATGCTATCTCTTAGATTGTGAAATCTAATATATAATTTACTATATAATATACTGTAATGGAATACCATTGTAATTATATTATTAAAATAATACTATTACAATATACTATATTGTAACACTATTGTAAATATATTATTTACAATATGCTATGTACTATATAATATAATATAGACAACTGGAATACAATTTTTCAGATTGTGAAATCTACTGCAATTTTTCAAACAATCGAATACAATATTATTTCCTAAGCAGCGCCCGTCGATCACACTTTTCCAACAAATTGTTAAACAACATTTCCAACTAATCTGGCACAGCAGCCGGAGCCAAAGTTGCTTCATCGACTCGGCGTGTTAGACTAAACGGAATCATTACTTAGAACAAAGACTGCTAGATTCGATTAGGCTTTCATTAGATGCAGATTGTTTAACGAAGCTGTTACCACGTTGCGGACAAGTTGCGGCAATAAATCACGGGACTCGTGACACGGTTCTCCTATTATTTGCTTTTTCATTTATCAATCTCAAAGTACCAAGCGGCATAAGAGCCGCTTCCTGTCTCGTGTTTCAATCTGGATCGCCGATTAATCGTCGCCGATTAATTCAGCGAAACCTTGACTGAAGATTAATTGCGACATTATGTTTTTCATCCTAGTTATGATAGGTCTCTTTCTTCCCGCTTTTTCTCCGTTTATGTAAATGCGACGAGGTTGCGTTCTCGTGTCTTTTTTTTTCCATTCCCGCGACGCCAATTAGCGACAGGAATTCACGGTGAACGATTTCCCGCCGATTTACGTCACATCGAGTCGCTTTGTTTTCACGATTGACAATATATCGGATCCCAAGGGAGTTTACAACTTTTCCTCGCTAACATATGGTTATCGCGATTTACATATGGTTTTCATCGTTCGATCGGTTCTCCCATGTCGCAAAATCATCGTCGCGAGGATCTCGGCGATTGCGCTATACACTTTTTGCTCGGGAACGACGACGCAGACGTTATTGAGGAACATACTTCCGCGTTTTGAATTAATTCGCAGCAATCTAATCTAGTAGATTAGAAACAGTTTAATCTGATCTATCTGCAACAATTTGTTCCAACTGTTTTGTAATAATTTAACGCGACTAGTTTGCTACCATTTAATATAATTAATTTACCATCGTTTAATGCGATTAATCCGCGGCGATTGATCTAAAGAAATCATTGCGAAGAACGTGACATTTCTCTCCTAACATTTTTCATTTTATTCTCCATAATAAATTAGTTTAAGGTAAATTCTTATTTTAGTTAACGAGCTGGACAAAGTATATATATCGAGAAGAAAAATTATACTTATATATGAATATAAATGAACAAATAATTTTATATTTATATTTTAAATATATATACCTTGCCAAGTACATTAACTGAGATAATGATTTACCTTAAATATAATTTACCACGGTGGATAAAACAAGATACGTATACAAAAATAATTCCAACAATAATATACAACGCTTATAATAATATAATAATACCTATGATAGCTACAATAACAGCTCTAAAAAGTTGCAAACAATCGAACAAAGTCTTCCGCAAATAAATAAATACAGAAAAAAAGTCGACGGCCCGTATGCTACAAATCTCGTCGGAGTAACAGTCGATTTACTTATTCGTCGATTATCGAAGTAACTGTACACATGTAGCAGACCCCTAAATTTCGCGATAGCGGATCGTTCTGCAGCGGTCGCGGCGCGAAACGAGGCGAAACCGGCGAAAGGAGAGAGAGACTTTCCTCTGGTTTCGTAATAAACTCGCGGGTCTACTCGGCCGGCGATCGTCCCTGAGATTATGCTAGTCGGCTTAGAGGTGGCCGTTCACGGGAGCCGGTTAGGGGGTTCTCTCTTCGACTGGCCGGAGTCAACCGGCGGACGAAGTCGCAAGGAAGTCGCAGAATCTCGCCTTCTCTAATGGGGTCAGTTCTCCGAGCAGGCCAGCTCACCTGCATTCTTGTCGAGTATCTCGTGGAGCCGGTCCACGTACTGCATCACGATCGACATTGTTGCTTAGTCCTTCTTCCTGCCGGTGAACCTACAGGAGACCGCGTGTCCCGATCCTCGGTGTATCTGTTACGGTGTCGTCTTCTCGCCGCTGGGGTTTCCCGAGATTCTGTAACAATAAATCGTAAACCTGTTATTGTCGGATCCGTGTGAAACAGGGACACGCCTACTTTGCGCGGGAGAACCGCGATAATTGTCCGAGGATGTCAGTTTATGGTTTTTTA
>CM052158.1:11449130-11462375 GCA_028455555.1 Augochlorella aurata | reverse complement strand
TATGTATCTATCCACGTGTCTATGTATCAATCCACGTGTCTAAAGAGATAATAAATCGATCGAATAGCTTTCGGAAGCAGCGTTCGAGGAGAGGGCGGTGTTTGGGCGAGCGGTCTCGCGCGGCGATTCCGGGCCGGATCCGCGGCCGCAATAAAGTGGCTGTTATTGTTGTTGCAGTCGGCGGGTGAATCACGTTCAGTTTGGATAACGTTTCCCACGTTTCGCCGCGCTTCCGACGAGTGACAGTATATTTAGACGAGTCGCGGCGCGAATAGACTCGGGTTAAATAAAGGTGTCCGCAGCCTGCCGCGCGCAATCTCGGGGAACTCTCGCCGCGATAATTCGCCGTTTAGTCACTCGATGCGAAAAGAACGTGACCGCCGTGCAAACGGCGGACTTCTGCGAGCATCAACGTGCTCGGTGGCTCTGTTAATCCGGCAAACGTCGCGATTAAACGGAAACGCGAGCTTGTAAAATCTTTCGCCGCGATGGAACAATAATTCCGGCGTGCATGCGCTGCCTTCCTGCGCAATCCTTCCCTGTCGCAGCGAGCTGCTGCTCCAAAGGGTAGACTGTTCAATTTGAAATGAAGATATTTACTTGGATTTATAGTATCTTCATTATCTAGTCCCTTTTTGTTACGTTTTGAACGATTTATGAACCTTCTTGCGGCTCGGCGACGCGTCGGATTTAAATTTGCGAGTTTGATGAAATGCGTGGAGTTTGCTAAATTTTTTAAGGACATGCCGTTTCCGCTGGAATAAAGCTCGATCTTTCCTCTTTGATTTGAAGAAAAGATGATTTAGTTGCGATTTTTTTTCGCGAAGTTACAACAGTTTGAAGTAGCACTGTCGATGCAACCCCCGATTTCGTGGCAGCAGTGCAAGTGTTGCTTCGAAGTGCTGTAGCTTTGCGAGAAAAAATCGTAGCGAGGTTTTTATTTTTTTAGATTAAAGAGGGGGGATCGAGGTTTATTTCTGTGTAAATGGCGTGTCTGTATAAAATTCTACAAAGTCTGGGTATTTTGTCAAACTTTGGGAAAGCTTGCAGTAACCCCTGGCACTAGCAGGGTGACTTTGAAGTGTAGTAACTTTGCAAAAAAAAATCGCAGCCGAGTCTCTCTTTTTTTAAATTAAAGAGGAAGAATCGAAGTTTATTTCCGTGTAAATGGCGTGTCTGTATAAAATTCTACGAAGTCTGGGCATTTCGTCAAACTTTAGAAAACCCTGCATTTTCGGAACGATATCGCAGCTTGCACTAGCAGGGTGACTTTGAAGTGCAGTAACTTCGCGAGAAAAAATCGCAGTCGAGCTTCTCTTTTTTTAAATTAAAGAGGAAGAATCGAAGTTTATTTCCGTGCAAACGGCGTCTGCGAACAAAAATCGACGAAGAAACAGCGTTGCAGTAAAAACGTCAAATGCGACTGAAACGAAAACAGAATTTGTCAATTCTTCTCTAAAGACACGCAACACAATGACGCATCAAAGGGTTAAATCATCGAACCGCACTACTATCCAAATAAAATACACTCCCCATCGGGCGTATAGAAAGTCGACGAAAAAGTGGGACAGTTTCAAAACCCAGCCGACTGCTCCCAGCAGTTAAAAACAAAACGAACCGTCCCCCTTTGTCTCGCGGCAAGTTTTACGATTTTGACAGGAACCCTGTCATTTTCGACGGCGGCAACGCTACGAAAGCGCGAGTGCAACTATTACGGGCGACGCAACACCGCGGGCCGCCGCTTCTTAAGTAATCCGCAGCGGCTGTTGCGCGGCTTGAGTAACACTGCGCGCGGAGAGATGCAAGAGAAACACGAGCCGGCGAAAGGAGAAAACGAGAGCGCCGCTACGGAGCAGAAACGGCGACTCGGCCTAAGAGAGGGGATGAGGGAGAGAGAAAGAGAGAGAGAGAAAATTGGCGAGAGAGAGAGAGACAGAAAATTGGCGAGAGAGAGAGAGAGAGAGAGAGAGAGAGAGAGAGAGAGAGAGACAGAGAATTGGCGAGAGAGAGAGAGAGAGAGAGAGAGAATTGGCGAGAGAGAGCCTGGTGGAGAGAAAGGAGCTGAGCAAAGCAGACCGCATGCCTCGTTGTTGACACCCGCCGGGAAAATTGCGGCCGCGACGGCCCACGAAAAACGGAGGACGTCGACGTCGACGTCGACGACGACGTTCGGGTTGCCGTGATTTACTGGCCGGTTTTGTCCTGTCACTATGGCCTGTCCCGGACTTTACGGCTCTCTGAAACACCCACGTGGGCTGCGGACAAGCTCTCTCAGCTGTCGGAGCCTTCGCTTTTTGTAACAGATGAACTTTAACCCCCTGAATTCTGCTTCATTTCTGAATGTGAAGTCTATTTTATTATTTTATTAATATAATATACTGTTTTATCTTACTTTTATATAGAAATTATTTGATTTAATTTTTAAATAGACACAATATTATTTTATTTTCGAAAAGAGATTATTGGATTAGTTATTAGAATGATCACTAGAGCATTAACCCTAGAAATAAAAACTTTCTGAAGAAGGTAATTTTATTTATGATTTCAAAATGGTGGTCCACCGTCTATACTAGTAGTCCTATGGAGCATTATATTGTTCTACAACATTTCTATGACACCCTAAAATACTATAATCACAGAAAAAGCTGTATTTAATGATCCATGGATCTATTTGCACCCTTGAAAAGTTTTAAAGAGCCGAAGGAATATATTCCTAGGTCCACTGGGAACTCCTAGATCCAGAATGAAGTCTTAAGGCCGCAATGAATTTCTATATCCAAATCGACTAGCTCAAAGAATAGCCAATAAAATCAGCGATAAGACATGTATAGTCGTTAAAGTAGGAATGACAGAATCGTAGGCGACAGGGCGACTCGTTTTCCACGGTTGACGAGTCAAACGAAAGGGAAATGCGTTTCTCGACCGAGTAAGAATGAAAGTCAGTCATCAAGTAGGTCAAGCGGGGTCTAGTCGGTCAAGTAAGACTGAAAAATGTGGACCGAGGCTAGGGCTCGAACGTTCCAGAACACTTCGGTCTTGCTCCCACGAGGATCGATGATCTCTCGGTCGAAAACTATGCTGCTTTCATTATTATACTGTGCTCGGCGAAATTATAGCACGGACGAATCTTGGGCCAAAAGTTGGCCAACTTTGACCGATGATAATTCGGTGACGAATCGTCGTAGGGTGATGATACTTTTTTTAAATTAAAGCTTGAAACTTCTACTTTGATATAGATTTCTTAGATTTTAAGATCGATGCACGTTCGTCATTGCAATCTTTTAAATGTTAGGTCATGTTTGTCGTACTGTAAATGGCCGAGTTTGACAAAATGCATAGACTTTGTCAAATTTTTTTCGGGGACGCCGTTTGCAGAGAAATAAAGATCGATTCTTCCTCTTTAATTTGGCAAAAATGAATCGCAGCTGCGATTTTTTGTTACGAAGTTACAGCGGTTTGAAGTAACCGTTGCATTTCTGGCAGGAAATCAGACCTTGCATTAACAAGGTTACTTCGAAGTGCTGTAACTTGGCGGTAAAAAATCGCAGCCAAGTCTCCCTTTTTTTAAATTAAAGAGGAAGATTCGAAGTTTATTTCCTTCTAAACGGCATCTCCGAAAAAAATTTTCCAAGGTCCCTGCATTTTTTCAAACTTGACCATTTTGACCACAAACGTGGCCTCCTGCATAAACTGCTACAAAAACGGGCCTCGTAGTTAAAGGGTTACAGTGATAAAAGCGCATGGAATATGAAATCGAGGAATACTATCTTAAAGTAAAGATTTCAAGCTTCAATTTAAAAAAAACGTTAGCAAGCTACGATGATTTTTCGCCAAGTTATCCTTGATCAAAGTCTGCCAATCTATCGCCAAAACTTGCCATGCTATAATTTGACCAAGCAGCGCATTTCTACGACTATTCGGCGTCCCTCTGTCTCGCAGGACTATGGAAAACAGCGAAAGACGATTTCCTAGATGGAGAACCATTGTAACGTAATCGTTGGTCGGTTACCGTCGCCGATAATCGCAGCCGAGATGAACTGGTCCCGGGGTGCAGAATTCCTCGGTCCGCCTCTGTAATCGCGAGTATAACCAATACACCGCGGTTAGGCGACCGGTCGGAAAAGAAAAGAAAGTTTCTACAAACAGAGAAATGCCTCGTTACGGAATAACCGTTGAATCACGCTTTTCGATCGCTTGATTTCCTAGATAGAGACTTTTTCTCGCGCTTCCTGAACGCTCGCCGACGAACTGCTGAATATATTCAACGCGAGCCTCCAAATGCAAACCTTACGTTGCTCTATTTTTTCAGATTTATTGTTATTATTATAGAAATTCCAATGTCTCCTTTTTCATAAATATTCTCAATTTTATTTAATTATTCTTTAATTATTCTTAGCAGCCCTTTGGCGAGTCCATTAAAAATTAAATTTAATTTCCAAATTTTCAAATATGATAATCTTCAAATTCTCAAATATGATAATTTTCAAATTTTCAAATATGATAATTTAAAAATTTTCAAATCTTCAAATACGATAATTTAAAAATTTTCAAATATGATAATTTAAAAATTTTCAAATTTTCAAATATGATAATTTATAAATTTTTAAATTAAAAATTTGAAAATTCTTCTGTCGCGTTTCAAAATCATTTTATCGATGAAATTTGTTTATACTTAAAGAGCTGCTGAAGGCGTAACTGTTGCCGATCGCTGTAAATTTTACAGAATTTTTCTATCCGCTAGAGGCAGCCGGATAATTGCGGCAGAAAGACACGGTTCACCGGTCGAAGGAAAGAAAAATCCTGGCAAACCGATTAACCCAGATTCGACTGATTGTATGGTGAACGATCGTAGGCGATCGCTGGTGGGAAAAAATTAGGCCCGCGGTATCGTCACGGTCGGTAAAACTGTGGAAACGCTTGTCGCGATCCACGTAACGAGTAGCGCGCGATTCGCGAAATCGTCGGAGCGGACTGTGTCGAGGTCAGAGTGGTTTCTGTATTCAGAGCGTTAATTAGATACGTAATTTTGTCGTACGCGGAAAGAAAGAGTTTGAGGTACGAGACCGTTGCCAGCTGTTCGAGCTCGCGCAACCGATCATCGCTATTGTGTTGCTATACTTCTTTCGGCCATCGATTCGCCGAGATCGCGAGTACAGTCCGAGGAGAAACAGGCTGTCCCAATTATCGTGCCCCTAAAGGCGTATAGAAAAAGAAAAGTGTAATATAGAAATTAATAATCTATATTTTTACTATTATTATTTATTACTTATCATTCGTCATCGGTCATTCACTATTTATCGTTTATTAATTTTATTTATTTATCAGTTATCCTTCATCATTGATCATAGACCATGGATCATAGATCATGGATCGTAAATCATTGATCATAGATCATGGATCATAGATCATGGATCATAGATCATGGATCGTAAATCATTGATCATAGATCATAGATCATAGATCGTAAATCATGGATCGTAAATCATGGATCATAGATCATGGATCATAGATCATAGATCATGGATCGTAAATCATGGATCGTAAATCATTGATCATAGATCATGGATCATAGATCATAGATCATGGATCATAGATCATGGATCATAGATCACAGATCATAGATCATGGATCGTAAATCATGGATCATAGATCATGGATCATAGATCATGGATCATGGATCATAGATCATTGATCATAGATCACAGATGATTGTTCGTCAGACGAATTTAGAAAATGAAAATTAGATTTTTCTGAAAATTTTCTCTCGAGTCATCGTTCGCTCCTACGAACAACCGAATGACGGAGATCATTGTGAATCTCTCCGTTGCACAATCTAATAATCTCATTTCTGAAATTGTTCGCTTCAATTTCGTCCGGCGTAGAGAACCGTGGTTCTACGAGAACCTTTTGCAACTTTGTACCGGAATCAGCGAAACGGCGCCAATGAGGGATCATCAGCGACCCCAAGTTCTCGTTCCACGCTAATCCAATCATCTCGGCTTGCCCAATCGGTCCATCTTCGTCATTGCGAAACCAGTCGGCGGCGTTTATTGCGGACGCTTCGACGCAGGTATTTCACGCATTAATTCGGATGACAGTTGTGTCGATGATCGGATTAATAGCAACGTTGCCCAAACCGGTAACAAGTCGTTTTCTTCCGTGGCAACGGGTCTTGCTGTTACTCTCAAGGACCTAGAAACTCGATGATTCTGAAGTCCGAAGGATACGCAGATTGTTCCATAAAATATATATAACTTCGGAACGCCGGAATTTTGGGTATAGTGTGGTTTCGTTTAGGCGAATTTGTTGGGAGACTACACGATTTTTGTGATTAGGTGTGGGTCAGATTGGATTTAAATTGGTCAACTTTGAGCCGCGATAACTTCGCGAGGGATCATCGTAGGATGACGACTATTTTTTTAAAATAAAGCTTGAAACTTCTACTTTAAGACAGTATCTCTGGATTTTAAGTTGGATGCAGAATCGTCACTGTAACCCTTTAACTACAAGGCCAGTTTTCGTAGCAGTTTATGCACGAGGCCACGTTTGTGGTCAAAATGGTCAAGTTCGAAAAAATGCAGGGACTTTGAAAAATTTTCTTTGGAGATGCCGTTTAGAATGGAATAAAGTTCGAATCTTCCTCTTTAATTTAAAAAAAGAGAAACTCGGCTGCGATTTTTTATCGCGAAGTTACAGCACTTCGAAGTAACCTTGTTAATGCAATCTCTGATTTCGTGCTAACAATGGAAGGGTTACTTCAAAACGCTGTAACTCTGCGAAAAAAAATCGCAGCCGGGTCTCTCTTATTCTAAATTAAAGAGGAAGATTCGAACTTTATTCCTCTGCAAACGGCATCCCCGAGAAAAATTCTACAAGCTCTGCACACTTCGTCGAACTTGACCATTTTTAACATAACTGTGTGCCTCGCAAAAATTGTTACAAAAACAATGCTTGCGTTTTAAAGGTTACAGTAACGATCGCGCATCGAACTTAAAATCGAGAAAGGCTGCTTTAAAGCAGAGGTTTCAAGCTTTAATTTAAAAAAATCGTCATCAACCTACGATGATTTTTCGCTGACTTATTATCAGTCGAACTTTGCCACTTTTAACATGCCAAACATGGACTCGCAATTAAAGGGTTACATCCGAATGATTTAATTTAACAAAAATGCTATTAATTATTCCCATCTCGACGCAAACTATACTTCGAAATTCCGAATGATCGAGTCTCGAGTCCAGCTACGAAACCACTAAAACTTGTCGGTCATGATTTACGATTATTCGAATGATCTCCGTCGCTCCTCGCGCGCCGAGGACCTGGAAGAAACTCGACGGCTCCAAAGTCCAAAGGATCGATAGATCATTCGTCGAGTTCTCTTTGTAAACGTTCCACGAGTCAAGTAGAAACGGAGACGCGAAGTCGACCGGATCGTGTGTGATTTATAGTTTCCCTGCGTCGGTTTCGCAAGGGAAAATTCTTTTTCGCGTCTTTTGCACGCAGCCGGGCATAATTGGCCGGGAACTGCGGCGATTAAAAGCTGCGCAACGCTTTCTGGGACACCGTGGCAGGAGGTTCCGCGGACTGTTTTGCATGTGAAAACAAATCGAAGAGGAAAACTGTTTTTTTCCATATCGGCCGGCAGCCAGGCCTCTCTCGAACGCCACTTACCGCTCCCGCGCGGTTTGTCCATTACCGGTTATTTCCACGTTCGGCCGCTTATTCATGAATAAAACCGAACGATTAGATTTCCCAATGACCCGATACAGATTGACAGTTGGGTAATCTATTGACGGAAGGACCGCGGCAACGTGTTATTACAGGCTGTTCGGCCGAGAGCAACGGCTTCCAACCGCTTCTCCGAGCGCGGGGCACTCGGTGCTCGAATTTTTCTCGGACAAACCGAGATACATATTTTCGTGACACTTTACAGGCGTGTTCGTACAGGTTTAGGCTACGTTCGTGGAATTTTGTAGACCGCTAACGTCGATACTGTCTTGGCTATTCACACCGAGGAAACGGATCATTTCTGTCTTACAGTTAATTAAATGTTTAGCGGACCTGCGTTATTTCAGAATTTTTACCAAGCAGACCGAGCGACATACTTTTACGGCACTTTGCAGACGTGTTCGTAGAAGTTTGGGCTACATTCGTGAATTTTTGTAGAACGCTAATGGCAAAACTGTCCTAGTTATTCACCAAGAGAAAGAGATCAGTCCTCTGTCTTGCAGTTAATCGAATTTTTCAACGACGTCTAGTGGACTGACATTACTTTATAATTTTTTTCGAGAAGACCGAATGACACATCTTCACGACACTTTGCAGACATATTTATACATGTCTAGACTACATTCGTGAATTTTTATAGACAGCTACCATGAAAACTGGCCTAGTTATTCAGTAAAGAAACACGCTGTTCAACCACTTTACATCAAATTTTTCAACAACGTCTAGTGAACTGACATTACTTTATAATTTCTTTCGAGAAGACCAAATGACAGATCTTCACGACACTTTGCAGACATATTTGTACATGTCTAGACTACATTCGTGAATTTTTATAGACAGCTGCCATGAAAACTGGCCTAGTTATTCGCTAAAGAAATACGCTGTTCATCCACTTTACATCAAATTTTTCAACGACGTCTAGTGAACTGGCATTACTTTATAATTTCTTTCAAGCAAACCGAATAACACATCTTCACGACACTTTACAGACATGTTCATACATGTCTGGACTACATTCGTGAATTTTTATAGACAGCTACCGTGAAAACTGGCCTAGTTATTGGCTAAAGAAACATGCTGTTCATCTGGCTTACATCAAATTTTTCAACAACGTCTAGTGGACTGGTGTTACTTCATATTTTTTTTCAAGCAGACCGAATGACACATATTCACGACACTTTGCAGACATATTTATACATATCTATACTACATTCATGAATTTTTATAGACAGCTACCATGAAAACTGGCCTAGTTATTCGCCCATTCGCCCGCACTCTCTCCTCGGAAACACATTATTTCCCGCAACAAAATGGCACAGAGCGACTCTAAACGTCGCCAGAAATTACTGTTTCGACCAACAATGAATTCCTTGGTTAACGACGCTAAGTTAACGGTCGTTTTATCGGATCACGCGTATTTTTAGTCCGACTAATTAGCTCCGTCGCGCGATAGTTCTCCGGTCGTTAAGATAAAACGTCGCGGTGCCGGTGGCATGCGTTTGGAAAATCGGGAGGAAAGTACGTCCAGGAAACGGAGGACTCGGCATTGGAGGCTGGCGACGTCCGCGCGGACATTTGCGCGGCTGCGAAGGCGGTCTACGGACGCCTTCGCTTCGCCGCTAATACGATTCGAGCGTTCGACAGCTTTAATCGATGGGTGCTCGCGAGAGACACGTGCCGAGGAGGTAGTGCCGAGGAGAGACCGGATGTGACCGACGAAACGCGACGAGCACGGTGGTCTTTATGCTGCGCGACGCGTCCGTATGTCAAGTTCAATGCGCGTTGCTGAACGGCGGCCGTCCCTCGACCGTAATTCGCAAACAAATTCATTGGATAACCGGCTTGGGAAACGTACCAGGACGTCCTCGGACCTTTGTTAACGCTTCTAGCAACGTCGATCAGTCATCTCTACTACCTCATTATGGTTGTTTGAACAATCGTCGCGACTTTCGTCGCAGAATTTAGAGAACCTTGACCATGGAAGCTGCGCTAGGATCGCGAATAACTATCATAACTATCGCAGCGTTGGTTCCATGGCTTTGTAAAAATTCATGAACGTAGCCTAGGCATGTATAAACATCTCTGTAAAACGTTATTACGATATCTCTTCTGGCTCGTTAGCAGAAAATTCCCAAATAAGGCTAATTTATTGAACGTCGTTAGCTGCGAGCAGTGGTAGGCTCGGATGTGAATAACTATAGCAGCGTTGGTCGTAGGGGTCTGTAAAAATTCATGAATGTAGGGTAGGTATGTACGAATATCTCTGCAAAGTGTCGTTAAGGTAAGTCGGTCGGTTCGTTGGGAAAAAATTGCCAAAGCGCCGCTGTAAAATGGAACGCCGAGGTGCGAAGTTCTCTCAAGGATCTCGCGTATCTCCGACGACCATAACTGCATGCTCATGGTTATCGAACAGGCGGGATACACCCGGCAGCACGTGGAGCCGACTACCTGGAGGACCATTCGCCGTCAAGGCCGATTGTGCGGTTCAAGGTTACGAATCTCGAGGTCCCTGCTCGTTGATACTAAGTCCGCCGCCGTCGAATCTTGTAAATTGATTTTTTCCGCCGGCTATTGATCGAACGGCTTCTCGAGAATTCACTCTACTAAAGATCACTATACACACCGCGGGAGCTTGTTCGGACCGTCTGCGACGCGTCTGCTTCCATCGGCGATGATGCCATCGTCTCGGCGAATTTAAATCATAGCGTTCTCAGATTTTAAGTTCGATGCAGAATCGTCGCTTTAACCCTTTAATTGCAAGGGTCGTTTTTGTAACACTTTACGCTAGGCCACGTTTGTCATACTGAAAATGGTCAAGTTCGAAAAAATGCAGCGACCTTGGAAAATTTTTCTCGAAGATGCCGTTTACAGAGGAATAAAGTTCGAACCTTCCTCTTTAATTTAAAAAAAGAGAAACTCAGCTGCGATTTTTTATCGCGAAGTTATAACACTTTGAAGTGGCCCTTGAATTTTCGGCATGAAATCGGAGCTTGCATTAACAGGGTGACTTTCAAGTGCTGTAACTTCACGCAAAAAAATTGCAGCCAAGTCTCTGTTTCTCTAAATTAAAGAGGAAGATTCGAACTTTATTTCCATGCAAACGGCATCTGTGAAAAAAATTTTCTAAAGTCCCTGCAATTTTTCGAACTTGTCCATTTTGACCACAAACGTGGCCTCGTGCGTAAACTTCTACGAAAACTGGCCTTGTAATTAAAGGATTACAGTGACGATTCCGCATCCAACTCGAAATCCAGAGACACTGATTCCAAAGTAGAGATTTCAATTGTTAATTTAAAAAGAAAATTTGGTTATCGCGCCCTTTTAGCAACGTTTCGCGATCGATCGGTGGGACAATGGAGGATCCGGCTTGCTCCATACTGCGAATTTAGCCTAAATCAAGGGAGGAGATCTTATCTCGAGACCCTTTTACTCTCGCGCGCTCTCCGGGAGATTGTTATCCTAATTAACAACTTCCTACTCTCGTGCCTGCTTCATTAGCACCCTGGACGAGAGCCAGTCTACTTTGATACACCTTTATCTTGATAAGATCGCTGCGAGCACGGTTTTCTCACTTTTGGATTATTCAGGTTGTTGTCTGGAATCTCGGATCGGTGTTAATGTCGATATTATTATTGTTATCTCGATTTTTTATACTGGAATAATGAATTATAGCGTAGACAGCTTATCGATGGAAATTGGCCAACTTTGACTAACGATAACTCTGAGGAAGATCATCGTAGGATGATGATTCTTTTTTTAAATTAACAATTGAAATCTCTACTTTGGAATCAGTGTCTCTGGATTTCGAGTTGGATGCGGAATCGTCACTGTAACCCTTTAACTACAAGGCCCGTACTCGTAGCAATTTATGCACGAGGCCACGTTTGTGGTCAAAATGGTCAAGTTCGAAAAATTGCAGGGTCTTTACAAAATTTTTCTCGGAGATGCCGTTTACATAGAAATAAAGTTCGAATCTTCCTCTTTAACTTAGAAAAAGAGAGACTCGGCTGCGATTTTTTTGCGCGAAGTTACAGCACTTAAAAGTCACCCTGTTAATGCAAGCTCCGATTTCATGCCGGAAATTCAAGGGCCACTTCAAAGTGTTATAACTTCGCGATAAAAAATCGCAGCCGAATTTCTCTTTTTTTAAATTAAACAGGAAGATTCGAACTTTATTCCTCTGTAAACGGCGTCTTCGAGAAAAATTTTCCAAGGTCGCTGCATTTTTTCGAACTTGACCATTTTCAGTATGACAAACGTGGCCTAGCGTAAAGTGTTACAAAAACGACCCTTGCGATTAAAGGGTTAAAGCGACGATTCTGCATCGAACTTAAAATCTGAGAACGCTATCTTAAAGTAGAGGTTTCGATCTTTGATTTGGTAAAAGCGTCACGATCCAACGATCATTTTTCGCGGAGTTATCGTCGGTCGAAGTTGGTCAATTTTTATCCAATTTTTCTCATTTCGACGATTACGACGGATTACGTAAAGGTGTTCGCCTAATTGTTGCTATAGCCTTATACACCAAGCTAATCAATTTTCCCAAGTAACATAACAATGCCCGGCCACCATCGCAGGGTTAGATAACGTCCACTGAGGCAGCTATCGAACGTAATAATCCAACAAAAAATCGAATTAGCAGCGATAAACCAGTGTTCGATAAAAATTAGTCCGATCAACGCTTACAACTCTTTTGTTGCCACAACTAGTTTATAATAATTTTCAAAAAGTAGTCCGATCGATGATTAAAGACTCTTTACTACAAATTATTATTATTATTAAGCAGTCTATAAATTATTATTATTAACGACACTATAAATTATGACTATTAATGATACTGTAAATTATTAACTAGGCTGTAAATTATTAACTAGACTGTAAATTATTAACTAGACTGTAAATTATTAACTAGACTGTAAATTATTAACTAAACTATATATTATTAACTAAACTATATATTATCATTATCATCGCTCAATTGTTATAAACTAGTGATAATAACCGACGAGACGTAATTATTCATCAGCCTGGCTTCCGCAGAAAATCTATAAATTACAATTATTAAACAGTCTACAAACTATCGTTATTATTCCGACTATAAACTGTAATTGCAAACGGTCCAATAATCAAAGATCAGCGATAATAACCGAGGATATGTAATCGTTGATCAGATTAGTTTTGCGCCGAAACTCTGCGTCGGACGCAGATCGCTAGGGGGAAGATTAATACGGTTGAGTCACTTACTGCCGGTTCGAAGTACTCGTCGGAACTTAAACAAACGATTAGATTGCGAAACGAGTGCCCGCGCCTATGACTGGAGAAAAATGCTCGCGGTGGATTCCTTTTATACCAACATAGTGGAATCGCGCCGGCGATGGGCGGAGAACGATATACCCGATGACGGCGGTATTATGTAATTGATTAGCAAATATTTTCTGCATTCCTTTCCGCAACGCGAAATAGTTTAAACAGTTTCAAAAACTCGCGGAGCTCGCCGCTGTGTTGAAATAAATCACAGTA
>CM052158.1:11413419-11430662 GCA_028455555.1 Augochlorella aurata | reverse complement strand
ACTCGTTGCACCGTGGATCGTTGGATCTCGAAAGATCTCGAGGAACAGCCTCCGTCTAGAATCTAGGCGGCGAACCGCGTCCGCGTCGTCCAGACATCGCGGAAGATGCAATTTCATATTCTAATTCCGCCCGAGTCCTCGAGTGATCTTTCCTGCATAAGATCTTCCGCAATTGCGCAAGTGGATCATGTTCTGCTGATCGACGTTGCGCAATGCGTCCCCGCGCGACAGTGACGAGCGAACGCGATTGAAAAAGACGAGAACGTAAAACCGTGTCACGCGTCCAGCAACGCTCTCATTATGACCTTTTATCGCCGCGTGCCGGATAATTAGATCCAGCCGAGACCGAGCGCGGCGTTTTTCTCTCGCCGGGAACGCCGATCGACCGAAAGATCGTTATGCTTCAAGGGCGCGATTGCGGGGGAGGGTTTTTGCCAGAACGGCTGATTCGATTCGTGCATGTATATGAAAATATAAATAAATAATAGTAGTAATAATAAGTATTTATCGAGAGGGTGAACCCTTTGTTGGAATGAGAGAGAGAGGGGGTAGTCACGCAAGGGTAGATGAAATATCAGAAGAAAAGAAAGAGAGAAAAAGAGAAGAAAAAAGACTAAAATAATCGGTAATAAATTCGCTAGAGTAAATCACAGTGTAAATCACACTAGAAACAACTGTGATGCTTGACCTACTAGGTGTAACAGGGGGATGGTCATTTGTCAAAACTTTGTAGTCCGAAGGGAGAGAGTTTACTAGTAAACTCGACGAGGAGGTTGGCCAGGAATAAAAGAATCGGGAGACCCGGTGAAGAATCGATCCCGGTTTTCGGGGTCGGCCGACGGCCTGGTTCCCGGTGAAAATCGAAGAAAAACGCGCGCGGCGAAACGCGAAACAAACAGCCCCATTGTTCCTTGTTCTCGAAGGAGCGCGCGCGGCGGCGGAGGCGGCGGCTCTTAGAATTTTAAACGCGAGAGCGACAGAGTCGTCTCCCGACGGTGCACCGTGGCCGAGGACTCCCTTTTGTTCCCCTCCCCTCCGGCCCGGCCGCCCTCGGTTCTCACGGAGCCACCCCCGAAGCTGCTCGGAGGCTTCCACCCGCGCCGACGGCTTCTTGATCGAACAAAGCGAGCGGAACGGAGAGCGAGACGAAGCGAGACGAAGCAAGACGAAGTGAGACGAAGCGAGACGGAGTTTCGCGGTGAAAAGCGGCCGATCGTCGTCTTCGTCGTCGTCTCCGTCGGCTCTGTGCGTCGATTGTCGCCGTCTGAATACAGCCATTTTATTGTCCTCACTTTCCGCCGTTTTCTTGTTCCAGTACTTGATGAGTGGCTGGGCGAAAGGATACAGCTTCCGGTGCCAGCCGGTCGACTATTCGACCAACACGATGGCGATGCGAATGGCGGAGACGTGTTGGTGGTACTACATCAGCAAGTTCACCGAGTTCTTCGATACTGTGAGTATTACGAAGTCTCCCGGCGGGATCGATCGACCGCCGAATCGCCCGGCGCTTTTCCGACATCGGGAACCGATGCTCGACCACCCCCTCGGTGTCTGACTTTTGCCATTGGATGTCTCGTTTGTCCCCGGCGGACACGGGCCTTTGTGCCAGACAAATATCGTCTGCGTTAATAGATTATGTGGAATAAATAATTGAGCATCGAGTTCCACGAGTGGATGTACGATTTTGTACTTTGAAGTAGGAAAGGTCAAAACTGATGGGATCGTTCTTTTTTCCAGCTCTTTTTCATCCTGAGGAAGAAGAACCAGCAGGTGTCGACGCTGCACGTGATCCACCACGGAATCATGCCGTTCTCCGTATGGATGGGGCTGAAGTTCGCGCCAGGAGGCCATAGCACTTTCTTCGCCCTGTTGAACACTTTCGTTCACATAATTATGTACTTCTACTATATGCTGGCTGCGATGGGCCCGGAGTATCAGAAGTACATCTGGTGGAAGAAGTACCTGACTACTTTCCAAATGGTAAACAGGGTGTTGTCCTCTCTTTAGTTGGTGCAGTGATCGTTCAGGAAGTGGACCATCGTGATTGATTGAGAATTTCATGAAGAATTGTGCAAATTGGTGTCTAAGATCTCCTCATAAGAGGAAAATTGCTGTCAAAGTATACCTACTATTCACTAAAATTCTGCAAGATTTATAATGATGTGGGACCTATAATAATGTTAGACAAATGGTCTCTAGGATCAGAAAGATTTGCTCCTTTCCCTCTTGGGATTCAAATATTGCTATTTTGAAGAAAAATGCCACGTCATTTACCTCTAACATTTTGAACCAAAGATGCCCCCAAGCTGAAAGACTTCTTTTTTTAAAGAACTGTATCCAAATTGCTACCTAACTGCGAATCTGCTTCCTCGAATCGTCGATGCACCGAACCACTCGGAACCGAACCCCAAAGAGCATGGTCTAATAGGTTCTCCGATTTCCATTTGCAGATACAATTCGTGATGATCATGAGCCACCAGTTCCAGCTGTTGTTCATCGAGTGCAACTACCCGCGCGGCTTCATGGTCTGGATCGGTCTGCACGGCGTGCTGTTCCTAGGACTGTTCTCGGACTTCTACAAGGCGAAGTACAGCGACCGGTCGAAGAGCAGGGACAAGTCGCGGCAGAGCTCGCAGAACGGTTCGGCAGGCGGGCTGTGCATGCCGGTGCTAGACGACTCGAAGTCGCAGCAGAACGGCGTGTCGTCGTACGCGACGATATACAACAAGGAGTACAACAGCTGTTACAGCAACGGGACGAACAACGGCTACGTGGCCAACAACAACACAGAGAAGAAACTCGCTTAGGACAGTCCGCGGCGGCGGCGGCGGCGTCTGGTTGTGGGAGACAAGCTCGGGGCACCGGATCGATCGCGCGAAACATATTTAAACTCATCGTCGCTACAGGGCTCGAGCTCTCGGCGGCAGCGGCTCCGTGGGCCGCGCTCGGCTCTGGCGGGCACGTGGGCGGGTCCAACACCGGCCGGAGGCGGGGCTTGCGGGCCGGCGCGGGTCCAGGGTCGCCGGAGAGGGGACCGGAACGAGTCGCGGAGATGCTCGACGGCCGGCTAGCGTCGTTTGGCTTTGCGAGAACCGTCTGATCGAGCCAGCACCGGAGCTCGGGCTGCCGAGAGGCCCGTGTCATCGCGGAACGGGTCGCCGCCGCGAGAACTCGAGTTACCGACCACATCACAATCGTCACCAGCGGGTGAAGGTGTCAAGCGAAGCACTCGTCGTGCGCAGCGATCATTGTAGCGACTCTGATTTTTCGATAGTCCGTCGAACGGACCGGTAGACGACGAGTTGGAACAACGGCGGACGAGAATTTAAAACGCGCACACGGCCCCGCGATCCTCGATCCGGATTCACGATTGGGATCCCACGGGCCCTCGTCGGATGGTCGGATTCCGTTCTTTCCAAACGCGTCGCGTTGCCTGCGCCGCCGATCGCGCGTGCATTTTTTTGCGTTCGTGTGAGTGTCCGCATGCTTGAGACAGAGATAGAGAGAAAGAGACAGAGTGAGAGCGAGAGAGAAATAGAGTGAGAGAGGGCGAACGGTATGAGAGTGGAGCGAGAGTGTGCTATATAAATTTTCCTGTTGTTAGAGAGAGACTCGATTCTCGGGGCCAGGCACGCGCGCGTTCTCTCGTCGGGACGCGCCGGAGATAACGATGATCCCACCACCCTCCCATCCCCTACGTCTAGTGGTGTGCGGGTACCTAAACGCTTCGGGATATAGTTCGGGGTTGACACCGGGGTTTCAACGAAGCGGGACATCCGATATCGCGCAAAGGACACAACACACACCTACCTACACACACAACACACACGGACAAAGATATTTTTTATCCTCCTCGGACCGACCGTCCCGCGGGCTCTCTTTCACCTGCGTCCCATGTCGTACGCAACCCCTTTTCTTTCTTTCTGTAGGGACCTTGGGGAGGGAGGGGCGCCACGAATCATGATTTAAGTAATGTAATTATTTATTTTATATTGGAATATAAGAAAACACGTCTGAAAAACTCTAAATCACCGAATCTTGCATGTGTCAGCATCCGTTGTTGCATGTGTGTGTGCAGGTCGCTCCATCCGAGGCTAGCCAATCATTTCAGCGTCTTTTTCTTTTGCGATCGTACGAACGTGTATTTTACAGGTAGGCGACCTTGAGAACCACGAGAAAGAAAATAATCTCTGCGGAAAATATTCTTTCTTTACACAAATCGTACGAAATACATCGTTTGTGCGATCACGACCGAAGGAGATATTTAATTAGCTACTTTCTCTTGGACCACCCTGTATGCGCGTATGTATGTATATATGTTGTATATACACGAGTGTATATGTCACCTGCTGGGAGCGTTACCGCCACGAGAAACTTTGACGATGGCCCAGTCGTACCAGAACCTTGGATACCCGCAGACCTCTACCAGTTAACCGTTACCTCCTTTATCGTCGTCCGACTCTCTATTGCCGGGGTCGCGTCCGAAGCGACGACACCGATCTCACAGACACCGTTTTCACTTGAGAGAACCCGCTGGAACCCGCTACCTCACCTGTACCGAGCCTCGTCGACGTTTCGGCCCGATATTAGCACGGCTTTGAGCCGCCTGAACGTCCCGACGGCTCTGCTTTTCTCACCGGAGAAGGTCGAAGCATTTAAATACCGCGCCTCGCACGATCCCCGTCACCAGGGAGGATCTGAAATTTCTATTAAACGGTCGAAAGTAAGAGAAACAATTGTCTTTTGTATATCTGCGGGAACTCGAAGCTATTAAAGACGAGAATGTACTTCGAAAAATTATACATTTGTTGGTATCCAAGAGCAGACGTATGTTACTTCGATAGACCCGGAGCCAAATGGCAGTTCCGCAACGATTTCAGCGTATCCGTTTCCCTGTATATAATCTCAGTCTAGCTCGCAATTTATCCAGTGGCTACGGAGAACAATGCTATCGCTGTTGATCGAACTTTTGTACGAATCTTTCCGGGTGAAGACAGTGTCGGTGGATCCCGCGTGGTCGACTCGAACGCGACTGGATGTTGCCCCGATTGTGTTCAAAGCTTTGGTGTTCGTCGTAGGAAATAAGCGTTCGTCGATTCGCGCGAAGGAGGACGACCCTCCTTCCTCTCTCTAAGCTTGGTTCCGGATCGTTCAATCGGCGTGTTATGCCACGAGTTAGCTTTTCTACGGCTCGGCGAGCCACGCGATAACTTTGTTTCCGCAAGCTCACTCTTTCCACACGGACTTGCACAAAAGTCGGCACACGGTTCCAAATATTTGCTTTCGAAATTCATTTCTATTCCCATGTATCGAGCGAGAACCGTATTTTGAAAATACCGGCAGAGTTAAGCTAATAATGTACGCTATGGCATTTGTAAGCAGACTTTTGCGACCGACCGCGCATGCATTTAAATCCGATGGGAACCAAGCTTCCGAGAGCGCTCGAAAGTCTCTTTGGCGAGAACGACCTGTTGTTCTTCGAACCGAGCAGAGAGAACATCTTCGAGTTCCGAGGGACGGCAATGTTGCCGCGTGGGTGTTTGAAGACGCTTAGAGGAGAGGTAGGGAAACGTTCAAGCAGTAGGCAAAGGCAGAAACGAAAAACGTGTCGTAATAGGAATTATCCACTTGTTGAGGCTCGCGAGAGAACGTTTTCTTTTTCAGTTGACGATCGCGCCGGTAACAATGAGACCGAGAAACGGGAGACACGACCGAGGAAGAAACGGAGGAACGAGAGAAGATAAACGCGCTGAGAGGAAGACTAGCGAGAGATTAAACGCGTTTGCGAGAGAGAGAGAGAGAGAGAGAGAGAATGCGAGGGTGATGTAGAAAGCGAGAGTGTGAGAGAGAGAGAGAGAGAATTCGAAGATCCTGTGCGAAGAAATTCGATGTTGTATATTTTTTACAAGGGAGAAATAGATCGATATCGCGATCGCGAGGCGAGGAACGTTGACGTTTGATAAATGGGTGTCAAAGACGTGCTTTCTTGGTGAAAGTATTCGTATATAAATGAAGACAAAACAAAAAAGTTTATTAATGCCAAGTTTTAAATAACGTATTAGAGAAATATTTGATGAGCCGCGGGGAGGAGATGACGATTTGTAATAAAAATAATGAAGAAAGAAAATACGACGACGAGGGAAGAGAAGAGGATAGCTAGATTGCGAGAAAATCACGCGACGTCGACAAGACTGTTACTATAATAGACGTAAAGAAATAACAAAAGAGAAATAGAAATGAAAAAAAAAACGAACGATGCGTACAGCCGCGAACGTATTATTAACGCCGCGATTACTCGAGGAGGATAGACCGTTTTCACGATAATTATGCAAAGTAAAGGACGTAAACGACCTTCGACTGTGTCGTCGAGGTCCGCATTCCGAGCGTTCTTTCCAAGAATCTGCAACCGTCTCTCGGATTACGCGTCCGAGCTGTGATCGTCGAATCGCGATGCCGAAGTCGCGGCAATTTCGAACGCGCCTCGAAATTGTCGGCGCGAACGACGCCGTTTCGTAATACGAAACGGTGTAAGAGGCTGCTCAGGGTCGCCGTTCGAGGTCGAAGAGTCACCCCATTTGCATCGGCTCTCTAATTGCGCGACCATCTCGCTTATAAATACAATGGCGAACCGCGGCCTCGCCACCTAATTAATTAGAAACACGCGAACGGACGTCGACTCGCGGAAGAACCCGCTTCGAGATGCAAATGGGTCGCAGGACAAACGGTTTTCCGTGCACGTACACTCGGTAGAACAAGTCTGCCTTTGAACAGCTTTCCTGAAGCTCGACCAGAGAGCTCGGTGATCTCCTAAAGACCGATTTTCTAAAGACCGGCTTCGCTAGACAACGAGTGAAAATTCGAACGACGACGAACATAAACGAACGATGCATTTTTTAACTTTTTTGTCTCTGCTTGGTTCTAGTGTCGGGAGCGTGTGCGCGCAGGCTTTTTCCACCGACTGTGTTCCCAGCGTAGACACCTCGGAAGCGAATACCGAGAGCAGCAGTTGCATCGAGGAATAGAATCGTCTGCGAGGAGATGTCCCCTTGTTTTGCGCAATCATCGTTCTTTCTTCCGACAACGCCGCTAGCTTCGAGACACGTTGCATTTCGTTCCGCATCGCCGGAGACCGCGGGGCTGCGACCCCGTCTCTCCCGCCGCCGATTTTCCGGACACTGTACAGGAATTGATCGTCGAGTTGACAATTTAGCGAATAATTTTCTATCTCCGAAGCAATGAGTCCACGCTCAAAACGTGTTATCCCCCGTGCTCCCCCAGATCCGTTCACACGAAACCGCACATACAATTCCTCCGCGTGTGTGTCCCCCGGCTTCCTGGTCGCGAGCGAAGCGAACCAGCTCGTCCCTTATCTCAATTTGTTTAACGTCACGCGTAGGCGCAACAACCGAGACGCTTCTCTATGCCGGGCGGAACCTCCGTTATAGACAGCGGATTTTTGTGTCCGATCAAAATCGCATTTATTGCTACACTGTACAGGCATTTATATTCCTTTGTAACGATTTCACCGAAAGGAGCGTCATAGCGTCTTCAAGTCTTCGATCCGCTTGCTTATGTCGCGAATGCGTAAAATCCGCAGTACTGTCATGAGAAACACACGTTGCGAGATCATTTTCGGTGCTCCATGAAACTGTTCCAAGACCCGAAAGCGATATCGCAACTGTTATCAACCCCTATCCGCCGCCCTGTCGCGAGCAGACTCCCAACGGTTCGAGCGTAGATAGCGTGTAGTAACCAGCGAAGTGGATAGAATAGCAGACTGTTCTGTTAACGGAGGTTCTCGGCTGTGCTCGATTGCAACGGTGCACCCCGGCGACGCGAAAGATAGCGCAGAGGTTCGTTCGGCCGGCGGCTATCCGGGGTCGAACGGTGGCCGGGATCCCCAGACTAAAACCAAGGATCCTAGTTCAAAGAATGAGCCACCGGTGACCTCAGGATAGCCGCGGTCGACCGCCCCGCCGTAGCATTTAGGAGACAAACCAATTTCGCACCTGTTAAAGTCTTGCAAACGAATATTTAAGTTGCGCTCTGACGAAAAACTCCGAAATCGAAGAGGAAGGACAAGCGAGAAAGTGGAGAACAGAGGAACGAAACCGGGAAGAGAGAAGAGAGAGAGAGAGAGGCCCGTGTCTGCCGACGAGGACAATAAAAGCTGAGACACGATGGAGATAGAGAGACCCTCTGTTCGTAGCGTTTCGTCGACGCGTTTGTACAAAGGTTTTGCCGTTTTTCTCGTCGAGGTCGAGCAGGCCCGAGCCGCGTGGCCGCCGCGGCCAGGCCCGAGCCGTTTCTCCGTGTTCCTTTCGATTTCTAACGCGGTACAAAAAGGCTGCTTCTCGATGTACAACTTTCGTATTTTTCTAAAACACGTACACAAAGCGAGTGCTACTTTTCTGCCGAGTCGTGCACTTTTCTAACGAAAACAAACAAACAAACAAACAAACGTTTCGATGACTGTTAGTAGAACATAGATCCACACGGTTTTATTCGGGGACGAACGGTCCCGCGAGTTCGCCCCCCGAGTTCTCCGTCGATCAAGCCGGCTCGAGGCTTCCGGTTAGGCGAGGACTTTAGGGACTCCTCGGTCGCCCCATCGGATCTTGCTTTCCCGGAGCTTATTTCCGCAAGCGGTATAATTCAGTCTTTCGCGACAGACAGGAAGAATCGATTTAGCGTTAACGAGGACTCGCGACACAATGATGCGTTTATGACAAAGTACAGTAATTTCTCTCAAACTGTCTTCTCAACTTGTAAACAAACATGGACAATTTCGGAAGCGGAGATACGATTATGCGAGCCTCGCGGCTTGTTTTTATAGTTGTTGATATTGTACGTCTTTTGTTTACAAGCCAAAGGGCTGTTTGAGAGAATTTACTGCAGCCAGGGTGCTTCGTGGAACGGTGGCCCCGTGTAGCCGTGATTGAAATTGCCTGTAAATATTTCAACAGCGCCGGACGCGGCCGTCGTCCAGCGTCGAAATCGAATCAGTTGATTGGCGATTCGATATACCTCGCCTCTTTTACCGTCGCTTATACCGCTCGGTAGTTCCGGGAACCGAATTACGATAGGGCGAGCGATATTTTCCGACGGTCTTTTTTTCCGTGTTAACAGAAGGGAATCTCGAGCCGGTATCGATCGCGCGAGTTTCTCTGCACGGAATCGAGTGCATTCCGCTGATTTCGCAATGGTCACGCATCGAAGAATGGGCTAGATTAACTCTCCGACTGAACGTTGATTTCTTTGAGAATTGTTTCGGTCGCGATCGACGACGGAATATGAAACGACTGGCTCGGTTAGGCGTGTCACATGATCGTTTACCGGTCGCGTAGGCGCCGGGTACGCAGGACATTGTCGTAGGTTTATTAGCCGATCAGTTAGTCAGTCAGTCAGTCGGTCAGTCAGTCGATCGACTTTCCTTCTTTTCCGTTGATCCGTTTTTCTTGTTTTTCGTTTCTTGGTCTTTCTCGTAGATGGGAATTTGAGGGAGAGAGAGGCTACACACGCGTATGGTTACGCCAAAGTCGACGATCGATCGTCTTTCACTTTCAGAAACTGTTTTAGCCATGGTGAAAGGTGTCGAGCCCGAGGAGACAAGAGCACACATCGTCATGTACCTACCTAATGTTACGAACTCTGTAATGATTATCGATTCTCATTATATTTTTGTACATAATTGGGGAGAATTACACGAGAATAAAGTGAACTTAAAAGGAGCGAGTTGCCTTCAGCCATGAACACAGGGAAATGACGGTGTCCGATTTATTTGATCGACTACTATTACCCCATAACCGCAGGCTGCGTACCTACTCCTTCAATGATTCGCTGATGATCCTTGGAAGCATATGTCCGCATTCATTTCTGTAGATACAGAAATCGGACAATTTAGGGAATAAAACAATGTCGTAAGGGTGTAGAAATCTGTACGAGAACAGTATATTCTGTAAACGCCACGCGCGTCGTCTTTTTCGAATTTAAATATGCCGCCATTTTCGACAAGTGGCGCCTCTTGCGGCGGAATCTCGAAGCTTCTTTCGAGGTCCATACAGCGCCAATTCGTCCAGTGGCAAAACGCTCAAACTGTTCGCCAAATTATCGGCAATCGATTTTGGCTAACAGTTTGAGCGTTTTGCCACTGCACCAATTGGCGCTGTACAGACACCGTCAAAAGCTTCTTTGTTTCTCCGACAGAGGCGCTGTAATCGTGCATATGGCAGGACTGCTTCAAAATGTAATTACGTCGGAATTAGTGCATACAAAAATAAACCAAGGGCTTAATTAATACTACTATTCTTTTTGTTCTTGATCAATGTCTATGGCGGAATTTCCCAAGATGAAGAAGTAGATGACGAAATCCTGTTATAGGTCTATACTCTCTTTCTACCCTACGATGTATGTTTCTACGCTCCCGTTTACGATGTTGCCGAAGAGTGCCGAAGAGCCTCAGGAGCGCGGGAAAATATCTGTTTTTATTTCACCTAAATATTGGCCAACTGACTGCGGCAAGCTGTTTGAAATTTAACCTACAAATACCCGTACTATCTAAACATTGTTTTGATGCCCGTGGAGAAACCGAGGCAATTCAAAGACAGCTGCTTTTATGACAACAACATAGTACGGAATCGGGCACGCAAATTTTATTGCATTTCTTTTAGAACGCGGTATTCGTGTACTTTCTGCGCATGCGTACATCGTAGCCAATATTCTTTTTCAATACGTCTATAAAACTGTACGTTCGATCGTAATTTTCAATTGCAATTATTCATACGCATTTATTATTCTATTATATTCTATATTATTACAGAAATAGATAAAATTAACTACGCTTTGCATAGTATTTCTCTATAGTATAGTATTACATAGACAGGTGCTGTTTCCACCGTCCAAATATTCGCGCGGTATATTTTCGTAACCACCGTAGTAGGAACGAAGTATATATTATACTCGCTTCTTGCGATAATGTTTACATCCATACAACTTATATCGCGGCATACTGCAGCCGCGGAATCGATCCAGTCCGGTGGTTCACAACTGTATCGATAAAGAAAAAGAAAAAAATTCGAATTAGGGATCGACTTATCGATCAACCTGTGGAGCAGTTGCGCGGACGGCCGCTCGTGGTGCGTCAGTTACGCGGAACGTGCGAGAACGTGGCAGCGAGCGAACCGTTTCGATTTTGTCGGTGGAATTCGGCGTGTTTAACGTTTTTATTGACACGAGCCGCGGCTTGTACCGTGTTGACAGCCCGTGGCATGTCGTCGGCGTTCGTTATCGATCCTCGATCGTTGCTGCTGCACCGTTGACGGCCCGGGAATGAACATGGCAGCAGGACCGTGACACTCGCCGGCGGGAACAGCGAACTTTATGGCAAGGTATCGGGAGGCGGGCTCGACGGCGACCGAAAACCATCGAGATTCGACAGGACACGTGAGTAGCTGGTTTCGCATCGGACCGACACTTTCGGAAACAACGGACGTGATCTGTCACGCCGTACGAAACGCAGCTCGGATCGCCGCGTGACCGATCGCCCGATTTCCGTGCGTATCACCTCCGTCCGATAACAACCGGTTCTTATCTACCGCATTACTTCCTCTCGGAGACGTAACCGTCTCCCGGTTGTACAAGGTGTTCCACAATGCTAACACGACCGGCGAAGGGGTGAAGAAGTGAGTCGACCACGCGCGGAATGAAATCTTTGTTTCTGGCGAGCTTGGTTTCAAACTGCGGCGAACAAGCGTGCCATTGTTCGCCGACAGGCCTGTCCGTGATCTACGATAAATAACGTTGTTATTATTATTGTTATTAATCCTTTGCCGTGGAAATCTTCTTAGCGGAGCCATTTAATATTTATCTACAGACTCGAGGGTTCCGTTACGGAGACAATGAAGATAAACTTTGAATGGCTCCGCTCCGGAGCCCTCGACTGCAGAGTTTAACAGCGGTGTACGCATGCTCCGATCATTCTCAACCAATTTTGCTTCGAACTTGAAGCGGGCAATATAAAAGTACTTTCTCTTATTTTTTGCTTAATTTTCTTTGTGGATCTGGTTTAATAATTTGATCTGAGTATGATGTGCTTGTTTCGACGGTCTTGATTAATTTTTCTTATTCGCGAATCCTCTAGGATGACCTCGGTGGTCCTTGAGCGACCATCGTCGTCGAGCTCCTCTGGAAAGGGGGCGCGAGCGTAGCATTCGAAATGACATTGAATCTTTAACACTTAATCTACCGAGGTCTAATAACGACCGCCGAGTGTTGTCTGATGATGCAAGAAGATTCGGTTCATTTAAACCTTTGCACTCGAGGATTCCGGAGCGGAGCCGTTTTTAACGTTTATTTTCGAACTTGAGGGCTCCGCTGCGGAGACAATGCAAATGACAAGTTTATAACAGAAAGGTGGAAAGAAGTCGTAAAAAGTTCGTTTATTCTTTCAACCAATTGCGCGTTGAAACTGTTCGGGAAAGTTTCGTGTATGTAATTGTAGAAAAAAATCGTTATTTTTGAAATGAGAAAACTGACAATGATAACAGGCTACTAAGTGCTTTGTTGCTATATTCCGCGGCTGGCCGGCTACATACATGAGTTTCAATTTAGCTTTCCGTTGTTCATTGTATTATATAGTTTATAATCTTTGATTTTTTCCGAATTCTTCATAACCCCGGTATGGCAGATAAGAGAAAAATCAATGAATATTACAGTGATGTTGAAAGTAGTGACGATGAATTGGACTTCAGAGTTTATAATGAAAACAACAATATCGCCATAGACGTTGAAAGTCATGATAATGCATACAATATTGGGCTGAAGTATGAACCCGATACCAGTGAAAGTGATATTGAGGAGTACGAAAGTGACAGGGAAGTAAAAGCAGAGGATACAGCAGATCTGACTGAAAATAGCAAATGGGTAGATGTTACAGAAGCGGATGATATTCCATTCGCTATTGATTTCAATGTTTTGCCCCAATGTGCTGGACCACAAATTTCACAAAATGTAAAAGAGCCATTAGATTTCTTTCGATTATACTTTACAGATACGTTGATCGATTCCATAATTAAAGAAACAAATGACTATGCTAATTCAAAAATACAAGGAATGCAATTGTCAAAGAGGTCGATATGGAACACATGGAGAGATGTTGACCGGGAAGAATTTCTGGCCTTCATCGGAGTAATCCTGAATATGGGAACCATGCCACTTGCGAACATCCAGGAATATTGGTCTACTAAATTCAACAGTAAAATTCCATTCTATTCGGACATATTTCCACGCGAAAGATTTCAACAAATCTTCTGGATGCTACATTTACACAAAAATCCACCGGTAGGTAGAAATACCTGTATGAGGAGACGCATTCAGAAAGCCAGTAACTTTCTAGAATACATCAATTCAAAATTTTCCGAATACTTTATACCTTATAAAGCAATTTGCGTCAATGAATCCGTTATAAAATTCAAAGGGAAAATAGCTTTCATAACTTATAATCCGGTTGAAGCCACTGAATTGGGAATAAGAATTTATGTTCTGGCAGACTCTGAGACCGGATATGTTTATTCAGTTTTACCTTGTTATGGCAGTATTACAACCGAAGACCTGATAAGACCGGATCTACCAGTCAGTTCCAGAATTCCCTTACACCTGTATAAAAACCTGCTGGACAACATCCCTCATGCCAAAGGCTATCACATGTATACCGATAAGAATTATACAAGCTTGTCGCTTGCAGAAGAATTGCTAAAGATGAAGTGTTTTCTTACCGGTGCTGTAAAAGTAAATAGGGAACATTTACCAAAGGTAATAATAAAACCGCGATTTTTAAGCGGCAAGAACACAATGGCCTACAAGAAAGGCAAAACACTAGTCCTCGCGTGGAAGGACAAAAGGATTGTCACTTTGTTAAGTACTCGTAATGGAGCTGGTTCGATATCACAGGATAAAATAGTACATGGTGGTGCATCAGTAAATGTACAAAAACCTAAAATCGTGATCGATTATATCAAGAATATGCGTGGAGCAGGACGGGCTGACCAATATGCTGCAACATATTGCTTTTTGAGAAAGTCTCTTAAATGGTGGAGAAAACTATTTTTCTGGGGAATGGAAATGTCTGCAGTGAATTCATATATATTGTACAAGACTGTTAAAAAAGATAATAATGAAAACCCAATGTCGCATTTGAAATTCGTCAAATTGTTGGTGGACCAACTGATTGGCAATTTTCAACAAAGCAGCACTTCTAGAGGCACCATTTACACACCAAATGCTGGGGGAAGGCTCGACAACCACCTACACATTATACGTTGTGGAACTAAAAGAGATTGCATGGTGTGTTCTAATAGAAAGAATCCGGGCGGGAGACGGCAGACGCATTACTTTTGCGATACCTGTAGAGAAAAGCCAAGATTACATATTGGCGATTGCTTTGAGAGGTATCACACCATGGTGCATTACAAAAAGTAAAGTTTCAACATTAAATATATTATAACATTTGTATCTTCAATCAATTAAAAAAGCAATAAAATACAACTATGACTTTCATTTAACTTTGTGGGTATAGCATTTATTTATATACGTAAACGGTTTTCATATTGAAATTGCAATGAATTGCTGACAATATGAATGAAAGAAAGCTCCGAGTGCAAAGGATTAAATTTTTAACAATTTTCACAATAGTCTGTGCCTGAAGAAAGAAATATATTCGACAAATTCTAATGCAGCCAGCTTTATGGCTTCAATAATTCTAAAATAAAGAATGCGTGGTAGGTTCAGCATTAATTAAATTCTATTACAACAATCATTAGACTGCGAATTTTACGCATTTATAACAAAAAGACTCCCACACATATTCTGATATACGTGGTGTCCGAATAACATTGGAAAAATCGATTCCCTGAATCGGAAGGCCCTCGAGACTCATTTAATTTCTGCTTCTAGAATCGGCGAGCGAATTACCGAAGCAGCGGTGCAGTTTTGGCGAACGGAGGAAGGAATAGGAATCGTCGCGGAAGCTCGAGCGTCTCCGGTGAGCCCCGCCCTGTATATATTTTTAACCGGGACCGAAAGCCCGGCGTTTCGCAACGTGGGCTCGAGACACGCGTGTGTGCGGCGTCCGCCGACCAACAGGAAACCAGGAACCAGCTGGAAGCGGTGGTGCAAAGGAAGACGAGGGACGCAGGAGACTTTCGAGCGGCGCAACAAGTGAACAGAGAGGCTGTCCACCCACGCGCACGGTGAGTAACGTTCCATTTTCCATCGATCAGCTGATCGACAATTTGCCGGCTTGGCTCTCGGAGCATCGGCGTGCATGATAGCGGTGGTTCGCGCGTTCGCCGCGCGGCTCGCTTCCGTGCGGGCGCCTGCGGACAGGCAACCCGCCTGCAGACCCGCCGAGAAGGCTGCAGTCTCGCAGGCGCCAATTAAATCCACGCGACTGGTGTGGTAACTTTCCTTAAGGAAAGAGTCCACATGTACAGAAACACAATAAGGATATTAATTAAAAAATAATATTAAAATTGCAGTTTAAAATTAAATTAAATTAAACAAGCTAAATTAATATTAATAACTGTGTTATATAAAGTAGAACTTCTAATTGTAAATGAATTAACCATTAATATTTATATCTTATATAGTTTAAAAAACCGTTATATTTTCAATATAAAATTAATATAATAAATACACATATGTAAATATTTAAAAATGATAAATTATCTTAATATTTTTAATATCGTACTTTCTAATCGTTTGTTTGTTGTTGCGAGGAGAAGGAATCAATTCGTAGGAAAATAAACCAGGCCGGATGAAGGAACAACGACACTACTTTCTTCCGCGATTATGCGAATCGAGCACTTTGCACCCGCGCTTGAACTTTCGTCACCCGCGAATCGCGCCGCGGATCGATTACCGAATAAGCTCGAAACGGAAGTGACACCGGACAATGTAACGTGACGTTGGAAAATTACGACGGCGAATTTCGCATGTAACCGTGACGTACCCGTGCGTGATCGTACACGCTATCAAACAAGGACAATCGTTAGGCCGGGGTCAGGAAAGAGCAACCGCTAATGAACATCCGTGTTTGAATATTGATTTATTGTCCGCGACCATTTCCACCGGCGCGATTTCCATCTCGTCGCCTTTTTCAGTCACGAATGTCCGTTCGAGGATTCAAATGCCGCTCGATAATAGCAATTTTCTTGCTCGAAAAATAAAAATTGTTATCTTAATTGCCAAAAATCCTACTGGAGAATCAATTATAATATTCCATAAAATTACAACAAAAATTAATTCCTTTAAAATCGAAGGAAAATCTAATTCTTCTGTTACTACGTACAAGAAAGAAAAAATCTTTTATTCTATCATGGAAATTATGTTAATAAGTGCTACTTGGCATAGTTGTGAATTTGAAGTTCTACAATTTCTTCGCAAGGGGTTGATTCGATGGAACGAAGTGTACGAAACGAGTCGGTGAAAATAGTATTAACATTCGTAGAGACGTCGACTCGATTGTTCTATATGAGCTAAGTATAACAAGTTCCCAGGATGATCGTTGGAATGTCCGTTGCGAGATCGCGAAAGCGTTGCATCCGCGAAGGTCGAGGACTCGCGCGAACTTGAAGACCGTTGCGAGACTCGGCGCGCGTGTCGTAAATCGTTAGGAAAAGTCTCGTGGGAGGGAAAGCCGATACAGTCTGGAACGGTATTGACCAATTCCGTGGACAATAGAGGCTCGTGGAGCGTTGCGACATTCGCCGAAAGTGGCACGGAATCCTAGCGTGTTCGCTAGCTTTGACCCCGAAATTACGTAATGTCGTCCGCGATTTTCCTGCTCGCGTAAAATCCGTCGGATCTAGGGGATGCGAATTACGAGATCGTATCTTCTACTTATATTCGGACAATCTCTTTTCGCTTTTTTAATTTCTGCTTCGTAGAAAATCGTTTTGAAAAGGGAAAGGTCGGTGTCTACTTGGTCGACGGAGCGATTCAGTAGCTTGAACCCGGCAGCTTTTGGTTCTCCCTGTTGGATTGAGTCGGTTCACCACCGGAAGCGAGGCTGGCCTCGCCTCAACGGGCCCTTCCTCCGGTGAATTGCGAAATTAGCAATTAGAAAGGCGGAATCAAATTTCTGCGTTCTTTGCGTCATCTGCGGGAATATTGAGATACTAAAATATCTGTATTTCTGTAGATTTCTTTTTTATTGCTTTCGTTTATATTTATCGTATTCGTATCTA